>JAUMHE010000008.1:378075-389748 GCA_032359235.1 Enteromius mattozi | reverse complement strand
TAACACCTCTGTTTTGTCAGAATTTAACAGTAAGAAGTTACTTGACATCCAATTTTTTATATCAGCTATGCATTCCGAATATAATGAATTAATGTCACAATGAACTCTTGATGCATGCTTTATTCATTAAAGTATAATTCAAAAGGACTGATTTGAACATCTTTGAATATCCAAGTCAGTCATTAATCGATTGTCAGGAATGCACAAATGATTCAGAGCATTTGATGATCCATTTTCCTGTGTTGTTGGTTTGGTCTTCTAGAAGTGCTGTGTAACACCAGACTGTTAAGAGAAAAACTGTAAGATTCACTCCAAAAAATGCTGGTCAATACAATATGGTATACAATATTTTACAATAAGTAAAATATGGAAAAACCCAGATATTGAGTTGTTTTGACCCAGTGTTTGGGTTGGGTCAAACATTTAAACAACCCATGTATTAAAATCAGAATTTTTTAGATTGTACCAAATTTCTGCAAGTACACAAGAACAATTTTCCGATCCATAGTTTGTAAATTAACCTGTTAGGTTGACACGGTGAAGTTCGCAGCTTCAAACCCCACAAGATCAACTGGCGAGGGAATTCCCTTTTTGTAGATAGTCCGCTAGATAGGACAAAAACACATTTTTATCAGCCTACAGAAGCAGGAACACCGAAATACTAAAATTGAAAAGACATAAGACATGTTTATAAGGCAGAAACCTCTGGAATTTTCACTCTCATGTCAAATCTCTCTGGAGAGGATGCCACAACAGTGACAGCTGCTTGGCGTTCTGAGTTTTTCTCATATTTCTGGTAGAAACCCATAATATAAGAAATCCCAGGCACATACTCTTGAACTCTAAGGGAAAATTATTAAAATGATTTATTTAAAATTATTAGTATTTAAGGAAAATAAAATGCATAATGGATTTACTTTTGACCAATTGTTGTGAACACTGAGGGCAGGGCTCCCCAGTTGATCTTGGTGGATATGGAAGGTTTAGATTCTGGCTGCCATGCTGCAGTCACCCTCATAGATACATCATATGTCTGGCACTCTGCACCCCATCTGAGATGAGCCTGGAAACAGAAAATCAATGATGGAATAAGGAAATTGATGAAAATGTGTTGCACAAAAAAAAAAAAGAAGCTCAGAAGAACCTTACCTTTGCTGATGAGTGACTCTTATCTACGTTTGCATTGGCACACATTTTCCAATTTGCTTCTTCACCAACTTCGGAGACTATCATTTCAATGTCGTCTCTTTGGGCTGTTGGCAGATAAAAGGCTAAACCTTCATAGCCCAGAGGTTTTGCTGGTGGACTCAAACCAAGTGCTTTTACTGTGATCACAGGTTCTGGAGTGGCATCTAAATCCTACAGCATGGAGAAATTGATAAGATGACTGAGTAATTCCTAGATTTCTCTATTATTCCAGCAATTTGTTAAGTTACTTTTTTCATGCCTGCTTATTTTTCTCTTTCTACAAATTTTTTTTGCCAAACTTTTTACAAACTTTATACAGCTGCATTCTGTAAAATCATTCGGATTTTAAGGAATTTACCAGCAGTTCAAAGCATAAATCTGGAATGAATAAGAAATTTGCAGTACATTATACATTAGAATGAGGCATTGTAATCAAGCTACAGTCTGTTTGTCCAAATATACACTTAATTAATTAAGTTAATTTGAATCAATGACTTCAGATGTTTGTATTGCACCTGAGATGCTGGAAATGAGCTGGATAAATAGTTTTTTTTTCTCACAGGAAGTGATTTCATCTTGTGTCTTACAAAGAGGGAGCATGTATAACAAAATGCCCTCACATTAATTCTAAATTGACCACTGGAAATCATTCAGCCACTGTAAGTGAGAAAGAGCTATGGCTGAGTAATAGTACCTTGAATACTCTGTGGAGTAGATTGATCATTTCACTGACTCCTGGAGGGTGTTTTCTGCCAGCAGCGACCTGAATCTGAATTTTTTCAATGGGTTTGGCACCCTTAGCTTTGGAGGAAGCAACAAGTTACTGACAAGTAACATAATTTGGTTTCACTTTATTTTGATGGTTATTTTGATGGTCCCTTTACACATACTGTTCACTATAAGTAATGTTGCGCCTACATTCTATATCTATTAACTCTCATTAGAGTGTTAGTAGAGTATTAGTAGACTGGTAGGGTAAGGGTTAGAATAAGTTCACATGTACTTGCAAAGTTGCTTATTATCAGTAGATTGTCTATTGCGAGACCATCCCAGTCATGAGTCAACAGATATTAATCAGACAGTGTACTAATATTCTAAAAAGAGTTGGTTGACTTGTAGGTGCAGAATTACTTATTGTCAAAAGTAAACATCAAAATAAGTATTAGCCATAATGTTTGCATTATAACATTAAGTCTAGGTTCTGGTACCTGGTTCTAGTTGATATGAAAAGCGGGTCCGTCCCAGGAAGTAATATAGAGGATATTCATGATGGTAATGTGATTGTTTGGCTTCTGCCTCAATGCAGATCACAGTTCCATAAATCTTAGCATCAGCGCATTGCCTGAATTTCAACTCAGAGTCCTCATTCTGCAGTAGAAAACACAGCTAGTTAGTTTTCAGGGTTTGACAGACATCCCTATCTTGTTCTAGTATTGTAAAGGCTGTACTACCTGATCATCCCTTGAAGTGGATAAAATCCTGGCTAGTGGCAGACCCTGTTGGGAATCCTCTGTCTTTGGCATCATGGGAGTTATTTTGAATGACGATGGATCCTCAATGTTTCTCAAAACGGCAAACACATCAGAACTGTTTGATGAAGAGTGAGAAATCATTAGGATAGTTAGTGGCACCTTATTACGTATCACAATGGTGATGTAGAAATCTTGGAAAACGTACTTGACTGAAAATAATTCAGTGGCCGTTTTGCTTGGAGTCAAGTTCATTTCATATTTATGCTCCTTCATGTTTATTTTCAAGTCAAATGCCCATGGCAGAGCACTTGTCATCTTACTCTTCAGCTCTACACCACACTGGAAAAGATCTGTGTTGATTCCATGAAAGATAAAATGATCCTTTGTCATCCTGCAAGCAGGATGAAAGTCAAACTTAAGCACAAAGAAACCATAAAGAACCCAAAAAATAAAAAAACCTGTCATTATTTCCACCCTCATGTCAACTTAAATTCTCACACAAAGCTATTTAAACGCCTTAACGCCTTATTTAAAGCACATGGACTATTTTTATGGTGTTCATGAGCAATCACTGAGATTAAAATTGCGGTTTGTATCAGTATCATAAAAATTGCTGTTTTACTTTAGACTGAGCGGGTTTTCATGAAGACCAGGCATGCTGAGATCTCCAAATACTACTCAATTTACTTCAGTAACCAAAAATAAAATCATGGCTGACTGCAAATAACACAATTATATTAGTCAGTGTCTAATGAATCATAACTGATAACTTTTGATTATTACCCTGCGGAGCCATCTGTGTGTAGGGAAATGTCTGAGTCTAGCAGCTCTCTCAGATGTTCTTTAGGAGGAGGATTCATTTCAGCTTTGGCTACAGATATAGAATATGTTCATCATTTTTTTTTGCATTTAGCCCCAATTTTTCCATTATTAACAAACATCTAAGTTCACCTTTCATTGTAACAGCATTTACTATGGAATAATATTTGCTGATTTCAACTGGGAGACCAAGACAAGTTGGCTGTATGAATCGAGCTTCATACAAAAGGTGTGGCTTGGTCCAGTGCCAGGAAGTCCCTTTTTGAACGTCCTGAATCTTTTCCCAAACCTTACTCTCCTTCCCTGCAGAAGGACTAAATGACTGAGCAGAAAATAAATGCATCATGTTCAGCTGAATCTACTCAAGAGATTCAACAAGATATAAAAAAGTCTCTATAACCTGCTGATTAAAAAAACAAGGTGGTAGGATACCTTTATGATGCTCTGAATGGAGTCTCCGCTTACATCCATTAAAAAAGCTTCCTGTCCAAACACACGGGCATATGCTGTCAGCAGACGTCTGTCTTTTGGTAGGTTCTGCCAGTCAGAGAGCTTTAAAAGATCAGAGAACAGAAATTAATCTAATGACTGATAGAAATCATACATTTAATAGATTCTGAGACTGAAGATTCTCACGATTTTCATTATAGTGGCAAAATCTGTGATTCCTAAATCTTTCTTGAGTTGAGGAATTTTCCCCGCCAACAGCTCTTTGAGTCCATCTGCATGGACACCAAGCTGGAAATATATAGAACATTAAATATAAAAGCAGGATACACAGTACATAAAATTACACAGAATTTTTAGAACTTTAGTTTGCTTACCTCAAGAAACTGCAGTATTCTTCCAATTAAATGAATTTTTCCCTTAAGCATAAGTTTCGTCGGTATAAGGCTTTCATTTTGCAGCATAGAAATGTCGGCAGATGTCCCAAATAAAAAGTCATCTGATGAGACAAGAAACAGCATCAGACTATTCCCAGCATAAATACAAGGGTTGTACAACAAAGCTAGCAATTAAAAAATGGCAGTGCACTGCAATAAAAAGCTCAATATTCTCTGGAATTTTCCAAAGTTCAGAGAAATATTTTCAGATACAAATTATTTTGATGGTCCACTTTAGACCTTCTACTAACTATAAGTAACTTTGTAACATGTCAACTAATTGTCATTAATTTGCAACTACATGTCTACTAACTCACATAGGGTAGGTTTAGAGTTAGTAGAATATGTTGACATATACTTTTTTTCATAGTCAGTATGTTGCATGTTGTGGACCCATCAACATAAAGTGTTAGAAGTTAGTAAGCAGATAGTCTATTATATTACTAATATAATACTAATGACTGCTAGTTGACATGAAGTTGCAGAGTTACATACTGTTAGTAGAATGTCTAAAGTGAATTATCAAAAAAAATGCTACCATATTTTCTTTCAAATGTATTGTAAACCCACCATGGAACCAGTCGAAGTGCACATTCTTGCTGTAGCAATAACTCAGGTGGCCAAGTTTGGGGGTCAGAATCTTCATAGCAATATTACAGGCAGTGGATCTTTTTGAGTGGAACAGAAAGAAGAATAAGGGCAGATATTCTGAAAGGAGAGGTAAAGAACTCTGTACACATTTAAGCATGCTTACAGATGTTGATTATCAGGGGTGCGGGACTTAGCAATGCCTTTGAGTAGAGAGTAGGAGAAGCTGGCAACCTGCAGGTCAACCTCCTCTAAGAGAACCTCACTTATTACAGAGATCAGAGCAATGGATGGCTTGGTATCTAGAAGCACCATGCAGGCCAGCATGCGGATTTCAGCAGGAAGAGTCCTCTGTACGAAGAGGTTCAAGACAATGTCCTGTACCTGCACACATACAAGAAGTAGAAAGTCTTTACCTGCTGAAAGTGTTCCTTGCTATTGGAGACATTTGTGCTCATGACTTTATCAAGTAACATCTTATCTTTTCTTGTTCCTTAACAGCATCCCTGCCAAACCTAACCAGTGTGAGAACATAATAAAACATGAACATGAAAATAGTTTTTCAGTGGAAGACAATATTATCATATCAACCTGTGACCTGAAAACCTTTGATAAGAACTGAAAGAGTGAGGGGGGAACAGAAACATTTAAAAAAGACTTTAAAAAAAATTATAATATGTATGGGGAACCGAATATTTATTTACAGATTTATGAATTATTACACTATATATGCAGCTGTGTAGAAAATATGCATATGTATTTACATAATCTTTGAGAGAAGGGCAATAATTAGAGGTGGAGAATGAATTACAGCCATGAATTACAGAACACATGTAATAATTCCTGCACAGATGATCTGTAGAGTCTGTCTGAGGGGAAAAGTGCAAACAGGTTATGTCCGGTGTGAGAGGGGTCTGTGATGATGTTACTGGCCCGTTTCTTCACTCTGGAGTTGTACAAATCCTGAAGGTTGGGCAGGTGGACACAAATTATCCTTTCTGCTGTCATAACAGTCTGCTGCGGTCTTCGTTAATCTGATTTGCTAGCTGACAAACCAGACAGTTATAGAAGAGCACAGAACCCACTCAATAACATCTGAGTAAAGCAGTGTCATATGCGCCTGTAACAGGTTGAACTTTTTAAGTTGAAAAAGGAAGTACATCCCTTTTTATGATGGAGTGAATGTGAGTGAGGTTGTTAGGATGATTCTAAGGGGCTGACAATGGAGGGGGGCCCCCGAGGGGGAAACATGATTTCTATCGGGGGGAACCACCAGAATGCAATTTGTATGGCCTCGGACCACAATTTGTTCCAGAGGGGAAGGCACCAAAACTTACTTTGGTTAATATTTCTTAATGGTAGTGTAAAACAACATATTTTTTACCCAGTCTGCTCACAGCAAGTAGTTTCACTGCATGTACCTTTAAATGCTAATGAGCTCTGCTCACCCCACCTCTCTCTTTCATGGGATGACAAACCATTCTCGTGAGATTGTAAACTTTAGCAGCATTTAACCGCAGGACATCCTAAATAGCACCTTTTTAGGAAGTCACACAGCCAAGAATCTGATTTAAATAAGGGGTTATCATTTATTACAAAAATAAAATGAAATAAAATTGATCATTATAGGATGGTTGTGTACACACTGCTAAGACACATTTCCACATTTCAGTTCAAACAACATGTGAAAGTGAATTTTGCATCCAATGACCGCTTTATGTGTCAACAAACAGACTTGAGCCACGTTTTCAAGGACAGTGTCCAATTAGAATTTTCTGCAGTTTTTTTTTTCTCTGCAGATCTTCTTAAGTTATTACAGGTTGGGTGGGGACTATCTGTGACAGCAATTTCAATTATCTACACAGATGTTTGCTTGGGCCACTCAAAAACATTCTCATACGTTAAATAATTTTGCGTTGTCTAGGCTGTGTGTTTAGGGTCACTGACCTGCTGGAAGTTGAAACTTTGGCACATTTTGAAGTTTTGAAGTAGGCTACATTGCTGTGTTCAGCTTTCCTTGTGCCCTAACTAGTGGCCATCACCAGTGGGAGCCCTGTTGAAAAAACAGGTATGTTTTGAAGCTGGCATGCTGGTTTAAGCTGGTTTATGCTGGTCCTTTGCTGGTTTATGGTGGTCCTTTTGCTGATTTTTGCTTGGTCCTTTGCCAGCACATGACCAGCATTATCCAGCAAAGGACCAGCATGAACCAGCAAATGGACCAGCATTAACATTTGCTTAAACCAGCTTCCAAGCTTCAAAACATACCTAACCAGCTGTTTTTTTTCAGCAGGGAGAGTATTGCACAACTGGATGAGTGACCACTGGGTGGTTGATCGGTAACTCTTTATTTCGATAGTCCACTTTAGATATTCGACAGTAAGTAACTTTGCAACTACATGTCAACTAGCATTCATTAGAGTATTAGTAGTTTTAGTCTGCTTAATATCTTCTAACACTTTATTTTGATGGATCCACAACTTACTCTACTAACCCTAAACCTACCCTAACAGTCTAATCTGAGAGTTAGTAGACATGTAGTTGTGAATTAATAAAAATTAGCTGACATGTAGTTAGCATGTAGTTACAAAGTTACTTATAGTTAGTAAAATGTCTAAATGGAAATAAAGTGTAACCGGTTGATCAAATCTCACTGATACTCTTTTCCCTCAATCAAACAAATTTAACACTAGGAAGAGTCCTGGTTGTTCCAAACTTCTTCTATTTAAGAATTATGGAGGCACAAGTTGGTGAATACTTATTTAGAATAAAGTACTTACACTGTGGGGGTCCCTGCTTGCAAGCAGTCTGAATGCCTGGACCGCAGCACTCTGTACTCTAGTCGGAAGTTTTTCAGCTCCAGATGTGTAGCCTGGAAGGAACTTTAGAATAATCTTGATGCTGGATGGATGAGCTGCATTTCCCAAAGCCTTCAGTGCAAGGACCATATCCTCCTCCGAGTTTTTACTTAGGCCACTTGTAGCCATATCCAGTAATGGCTGAACAACATCATTTACAAAAGACATGGAAAATGTGCATTTGAGAAATAAGTTTCACATAAAACTATAAGGTTATAAAAGACCTTGATATTTGTATTAATCATCTGGCATACAGAAAAAGGAGACCACAAATACCTGCACCACAGTGACAGGGCAGGGATCAGTATACACGCAGTATCTGTACACTAAAGAACCATAAGCCAACACCACAGTGTTCCACAGGAGAGGTTGGGATTTACTGAAAGGAATTGTCAGGAACTCCTGGAAAGCCAAACAGAGCATCAGAAAGCAAATATACAGTACATGACATAAATCATTGTAACACATGGTTATCTGCCATTAACTTACCTGAGCTAATGCCACAGACACAGGCTCAGCGGACAAGTGGTTAAATGCCACTACCAGTGCCTGTCCTGCCTCATTCGCTGTAATGTCTCCTGCTTTGAATCTGGTCTCAAGGAATTTGAGGATCCTTTCATCTGTTACCTCCACAACCAAGTCCAGGAACCACCTCCTAAAGCCAAAAAAAAAAAAAAGAGTCAGTAGGATAAAATCTAGGATTTCATAGTACCTAGGTGTAAACAAAATACCTGTGCTCATCATTTCCTGAGACCTGCTTCCATAACTGCTCTATATTCTCAAGTGTTGCCACACGTAGCAATTGAATTAGATTCAGAACCTCAGTGCTGCTTGAGCTGTCCACTTGATAAATGTTAGCCTGTGCCAAGCGCTTAATTAAATCTAGAATCTGTTGGAGTACAGAACAGATCAAAATCTGTTTATGACTTTATTTATATATCTGTATATATTTCAATGTTTGTGTATGATCTTGGGGTTTGCCTTTGGCACTGGATCGTTCAGGTTAATCATCACAACGGGAATTGGTTTGAGGTCCTTTTCAGTCCTGTACATCAGGTTGCCTCTGCTCTGGACCTGTCCGGTCACTATTTTGTCAGTTGTGTCTGAAACTTTGAGAAGCTCAATGTCTCGTCTGGCAAAAAAACCCCCCCAAAAAAACAACAAAAAAACACAACTATGTCATGCACAATCCGCACAGTCTCGCAACTTGTTAGTTAATGACTGAAGCACGTACAAGGCTAACATTCTGAAGTTTCCTCCCTTTACATTGAATGGAGAGAAGTATTGACGCTCCTTAGCAAACGCTTTAGTGATCAAACCACCATCTGCTGTGGACTTCACTGTGTAGGTGTGTTTCACCGTTGAAACAACACTCTGACCTCTCTGTAAGATTAAACAGCATTCAGATTAGTTGAAGGATGATTGTCCACTTTTTATGTTCAAGTTTATAATTGAAATGTAAAGAAACACACCTGTTTGCTAAGTTTGTCTTCAGGGGCGAGTGCCATACCTCGGTACAAAGCAGCTGGCTGTTGACAGTTGGTGATATCAACCATTTGGGTCACTTTCAACTCTTTGGCATTACTGTCTTCTTCAACAGTGTAACTGCTTTGACATACACCATGAATTCCCAACTAAAGACACAAAAATGATTTTTTCATATTGTTTTGCTTTACCCATATAGTTATACTCTTATTAAAGACTGACTTGTACAATTGATAAATAGATTTTGTACCTCCACCAGTTCGTAAAAACTTTGTGTGGTTTTGACCGTGACTTGTAAAAATCCAAGGATCCCCCTCACAATATTTACAACTGTGTTTGAGACTCCAGGTGCTGTGCGAATGTCAGTAATTTGTCCTTTAGAGAATTCAAAAACGATTGGCTGGCTGAACTCTGCAGATAGACGCTTAGTGAGCTTTTGGGAAGGGCTGAAGACACTTTTCTTGGGTAAGCCATTAAAGTCTTCAACGTCTACATTTGAGATCTTAAACGGAAAAACACAATTTATAACATATTTAGACTATATCTAGTTATTTTTCCTATCTGTTGAGTTAAGAATAAAGGTATCTAAAGGTATATGGAACTGGAGCAACAGTATGGTACCTGGAGCACAAAGGTTTGTGGCGATTCACCAATGATTTTAAAAGTGCACCTCAGCTTCATTGCTGACTCAACCAAATCTGGCAGTTCTCGTCCCACTCGCACCAGTCCCTCATATTTATACTCATAGGTTTTTTTAGAGTTCAGGAAAGGCTCTAAAATATTGGCCATTGAGAAATTTCAGGAATTTAAAAATGACAATCCGTATGTATCTGATATGCATCTAATCCTAATTACCTTTTAAAATATTTATTATTGACATAAACATCAAATACAATAATAAAATTAATAATAAATTAATTAGAATAAGGAGAAAATCTGTAGGTTTATGGTTTGATACATTATAGCATTTACATACCATAACTTATGTTCTCGCTGGCTAATGGGGAGGAAAAAAGAAACATTATTATTATTCTTTTAAATAAAGTAGCATTAAAGTAATCTTTTTTTAGTGTGCTCAGTTCTAAACAAAAGTAAGGTAGGATTTATAATGACCACATTCTAAAGCATACAGTTAAATCGGTCCCGGTCCTAATGTACTTACCAACCAGGGCTACCAGGAGACAAAGATAGAGCTGCCACATGGTGAAATCTAGAGGTGGTATAAGCAACTTGGACATCATCTTTTATAACAGGGAGCTGTATTTCCCTCCTACTCCCTTATCTCATTGACCCTGTGGCACCAGATTTTTCCTGTATTTTTAACACACTCAAATTAGCAGATTGTAGAACATGCAGGAATACGTTTATTTGCTGATTATTATTTTGGTTAGTGTCTATGGTCAGCTGCAGCCTAACATGTTTAAAAGAATTTTAAATGGAAAATATATGTCCTATGCCTGATTATAAAGAAATGTATATAATGCAAACTATTTAAAATATAAAAGCTCAAAAATGTAGACATTGCTCATCACATTAGTGGTGTGTACATATATATATATATATATTTTTTTTTTTTTCTTTTTTTTCTTTTTTTCTTTTAGACTGTATACAATGAAAAATGTTACTCCATGTGAAATTGTTCTGCAAATGCTAGAATATGAGAATGAAGCACACTGGTTTGTTTTGTAGAAATAGTTTGAGTAAACAGAACTAGGGGACAAAGGTGTGAGACAGGTCAATGTGATCATAGACAGTGTCATCACAACCTGTTAGGAGAACATGTAACCCACTAAACAAATAACAAGATCAAACTTTTACAAACATCTGATATCCAAGCATGGAATTAAATATTAAATAAGCACACATAAATACACTTCCCACTCAGTCATTTCCCACTCTGAAACCCTAAGCTTTTATATATAAAACATATTTCAAAAAGTTATGTTTCAATTTTTTACTAATTGCTTGAGACAGAAAAACTAAGAAAAGAAAAAGAAAAATCAAAATTCAATCAATCATTTACTTATACCTAAGACTTTTGAACAGCACAAATAAACATAATTTAATTGAGGCCTTTATTTACATCAACATTCATCAACGTACATGTGAGAACATTAAATAAGGAAATAAGGTAAACAGAAGTTAAGAATTTGTGCTTGATGGGTAAACATTTTCTACAAAAAGAAATAAAATCCAAACTTACAACTTTTTTGTTGTGTAACTAAAACCAGGACAATTTGAAGAACTGCTTCATTTGCAGTTACAGTGAATGGTGACTTAAGCTTTCAACTTTTTGTAGGAAACTAATGGCGCTTTTCCACTACACAGTACCAGCTCGCCTCGGCTCGACTCGACTCGGCTCTGTTTGGTTTTCCACTGTGT
>JAUMHE010000008.1:360731-374311 GCA_032359235.1 Enteromius mattozi | reverse complement strand
TGAATTCTCTCGTCTCCTCCGCTCTCTGCCACGCCGAGAGGCGCGGCTGCACACCACACCGGCTCCCATTGTGACAATAGCCAGTGCCACATGTTACATTTCAGTATTTTTTAATATTGTGTTCATATAAGTTTCAATATGTTACTATTTAAAAGTTACTTGAGATGAGCTTTGGTTCATCATGTGACTTTCTCATCACTACCTGCATTTGGTAGTTATCAGTATACTTCAAAGGTACAAAATAGATTTCACTACTTTAATAGGCTGGTATATTAACATTATATAAGTTATTATGATTTATTATTAGAAATTACGGTATTTACAGTATTTAACTTTGTTTTATTCTGGCAACCACAGCTGCCGTTTTTTACCGTAAATTTTACGGATTTTTTTTTTTTTCAGTGCAGGGGAAATAATGTATTCAATTTGAGCTGTTAGAAAGCAAAGGAAAGTGAGCATTGCCATAGAAACAAAATGTGTCTCTGTGACAGTGTCTCAGCAAGCATGAGCAAGCAAATTCAACGTGGCATAAATGCAGTGCATAACTGAAGAGTTTAGTACCAGAGTTATCAAAAGTTTTAGATTCTTTAAATGAGGTTGCATGATGCAGTGAATCACCTCATTTTCTTTCATTATTGAACTTTCATATTAAATGCTGTTCTGCAGTGTTAACTGAACTAATGGTAATGTGAGTGCCAGCACGTTATCTAGCGTGATCATGAGTGCTGGAGAAAGTGACTATACCTTGTGTCATCCCAGTCTGGGCTAAGTCCACTGAGCGAACCACGGGAGTCAGCCACAAACTTGTAGACTACAAGCAGACAGTCTCTACACAACTGTACAACACGCTGGCAGCACCTCAGCTCCTGTGCAGTCACCACCTCACTGCTCTTACTGAAAACACTCTCCCATGATGACCTGCTGAAGAAAAATACATACATAAATTCTACAGTCTCAGAGTGGGTGGCAACAACATACAGTATTTAATGAATGAATAAATAAATGAATGAAGCATTTATATAGCACTTTATTGTGTATATAAATAATGTATTAACACAATGACACAAATCAATTCTGTCCACTGACAGAAATATTTGTCCTAACAAATTATATATATTGTTCATGTGAACAAATTATGTTTGAGTTACTTTGTTAATTCAAGTACAACCAATGCATTAATAAATCACATATATCCAACACCCTTGTAGTATATGATCTTTTTTTGTCTTTCAGAGAAGAAATATTTTTTATTAATATTAATTTAATTTAATACAATTTGAGACCCATAAATTGAACTGTAACAAATTACACTATCATTTTCAGTAAAGAATCTTGACATTTTTTTACTGGAAAGTAAGACAAAATTCTGATTAAGTACCAACTTTTAAACTTTATACATAAACCGCTATAGAGACAATATGAGCCAGCTTTTACAATGATAGACACCGCTGGAACAAACCATGAGGACGGTTAAAATGTTTGATTCTTGTTAGTTCAGTTCTTGTTGAAGAAAGAAACGATAAAAAGCCTTTTTTCTTTAAAGCCTTGGTGGAGAAGATGAGGTTTCATTGTAGAGATGATGAAATGTAACTTCTAGGGATCTGAATTGTACATTACAGGCAGGAAGGCTCTACAGTGCTCTCCCACTGCTATCTCCTTGCCGTGCTAACGGCTCACGGGCCACCTTCACACGTCAGTCCCTGATTAAACAGAAGCAGCATGGGTCGCTGGCACTGCCTCTAATCCCCTAGAGCTGTGTTCGCTCTCATCAACTCCAAATGGTCTAAACCTGGCTATATAACATCCTTCACTCTGTGGCAATTACAAGAGTGATTGGGCCACACAAAGCCCCTGAGAAGTGCTCACAATGACTAGAGGGAGGAAGGCGGTCAATAAGAGGGTGTCCCCGCTGTTTGCGCTCAGGGCTGATAAAATCGCAGCATGTAAGGCTCTATGTGTGTTATAACAGCAAGCATGTATGTGTCTATACGCGAATCTCTCAGGAAGTAAAAGTCTATATAAAAACTCACGACTGAGTCAATAAAGACAAAACAGAGACCATTTTTCTCATGCCTGGGGTTATGTTCTGTCTAAATGTCTTTTTACATTAAATTCTCTTCCCAAGCCATTTTTGTGTGACATTTACAAGTCAAATAATTAATGAATGAAGGACATTTAAAACCAGACATGACACAGCTTACTCTTTGTAGAGCTGGAGAAGCTCTTGCCAATTTACACACTACTGTGGCAATATTTTAAGAGTCCTTACCACTAAAATTACTGCACTTTTTGCCAAAATATATATTCCTGACACATACAATTAGGCAATATCACAATGTTTTGATTTGGCCACAATAAATCTGTCGTACTGATATTCGTACTGATCGCTGGTGTGATATTGGTTTTACACAACAGTACAATAAACAAGACATTTTAAAAAGGACAATCAATTTTTTCTTTGAAATAGGGCTGTAAAAAATGCTAATATTTATCAAATTTAAAATAAAAACCCATATCCACATTTTAGATGTGCATCAGGAAGCCTTATCAGTGGTCCACAAAATGCGACAACAATGTAAGTGTCATTGCATTTTAATGCTTTTTTAGCCAATCCACTTGAACCAACTAGATGCGTGCAGCTACTGTACATTGTTCGTACAAAATATACATTGTGAAAATGTGGAAAAACATTGATTAACATTATTTTAAACATAACATACTTTTTTCAGAGAAAGTAGTATTATTTTATTGCTTTGAAGAAACATGCATACATAACATTTTACTTGATGTGCCCTCTTGTCTCCTCGAGAGAAAAGCCAAATCTCAGCTAAGTGTGTTTGAAATTCGAATGTGATTCAAATATTGTTAATATTTAAGCACAAAATTCTAAATTTGTTTTTAAACCATTTTGACAGCCCTACTTTGAGATGATGTGATAGAAGTGCAAATGCCTAAAGTAAATGTACATGGACTTTATTCTAATGTCATGATCACTTACAAGGCAAAATAAAAGTCTCTTACCTAGAGCTGGAGAGGCAATTCCAGAGCCCCTGACCGTGACTCCAGAGCAGACGGTTAAACACGCGGCTGAAAAGCCGATAAAGACGTAGACTCTCTACATCCGTTTCACTCCAAATCCTCTGAAGCACTGAGCGGATGTTGGTACGAACAATATCCAAAACCTGAAATAATCAGATAAATAAAAGTGGCTAAAAATACCACAGAAAGTAGTACAAAATGTTCACAAAGAAGATCTCGCAGCGATGGAATTTTATACTAAAAAGAAGAAAAAACTCCTTATTTTATAGCAGGTTTATAGCAAAATAAAAATTAGTTGAAATCAGTAACATTATTTTAATATTTATTTTGCTACAAAAAAAATAAAAAAGCAGGAACTTCTGGGCAAAATATTCGAATGAATCAGTGAATCACTTATTGAAATGAATCATTGCTAAAATGAATCAGACTTCCCAAAGATACTGGAGATTGTGAACAGTAAAATTCAGAAGAAGAGTAATGGCATGAGTCTCAGCGAGTTTCCGCCAATCTTCCTCTTCCTCCCTCCGCTCCCTCAGTTATTCTGCTCGTCGACATCTGTGATGTGACTTTCAACAATATGCCTGATTTAATGGCCCCATATGAGACATGTTAACTCTATTCTGATTGATCCCTCAAACTTCGGCTGATAATCAGCTCGTGGAACGAGACAATCCCTCATTATATCAGTCTGTCATCCCCACCCTACGACGTCCGCCCTACTGTGTCAAATCAAAACACCTGTAACCTGCTGTAACCACCTGTCGTTCACTACTGTAATAGTGCTGAAATTGAGTGCCTTTGAACTGTTTCAATTTGTTGCATCATGTGTTCTGTTAAGGCAGATCCAAATGGCATTTTTAAGACCTCTTTTTTTTCATCCACCATACATTTTGGTCACCTGAGACTCAGCTGAAAAACTCCAACTTATCAAAAAATCAATGAGTGTTTAGTGTTTCACCTTGTACCATTCCATGCATATTAAGTCCACTCACCTTCCTTTGTTTGGTGGCATCTAACTTCACCAGCCAGTAAGACGCCACTTTTGGCTTATGATATTTCCAGTTGTTCAGAATCTAAAGAGGCAAACAACATTCATTAAGGTAATATGCATTTCTATCTATCTGTTTGCGGCAGGCATCTTCCTTTTATTTTACAAACACAAGGACCTTGAATAAGAGCAGTACATTCACATTGGTTCTCTCCCCACATATTAATTTTTAACACTTTGGAACATTGATCTGAATGTTTGAATATATTTACATCATTTACATTATCAATAAAATATGCCCACTCTCCTCACTGAATCCCGGTGGCACAGCACACACCAGTGAACGCCGCTTCTAGTGAATACATTCTCGTACACGCCACTAAAACGAGTAGATGAACTATGTCCATGTTTTGAGTGTGAGATGATGGCATAAAAATGGTCATATTTATAATTTATCTTCCTTATCATTAATAACTCATTTAGACTGTGAATTAGACCAAAAACACAGAAAAATATTAATTACAAACATTTACAGGAAACGCTCTCTAAATTTTAGAGTTATTCAAAAATCTTTTTATTTTAATTTTTTCACCAAAGTGTCAGAGAAAGGAGATGCTTAACCTTCAAAATGTTGATCGTCAATCTCAGGAGGTCAAACTAAATATTATATGAGTTGTTTTTATTTTCTATTCCTTTTATATGAGGTATGCGATTTTGGGGTCCTGTTACCAACATCGGTCAAATGACTAAATCCAGATTGAATGAGCAGGAGTTGGTTGGTTTTTGTCTAAATGTTGGTTCCCCACCATGTATGTGAACCTGAAAAGTTTAGTTCAACTTTTTTATATAGCAATTTACAGTTTGTAATGTGTTTTTAATCAGTTTGCACAGTCATTTACTTTATATGTATTGTCAGGATAAAGCAGTAAAAACGTAAATATATAAACTATAGCTATAGCTATTTCGGTTAGTCAGTTAGCACACTGCCAGACTTTTTAAAAATCCATTTAGTGGCTACAGCATTCTACTAACTGCAAGTAACTAACTCTCATTAATTTGCAACTACGTGTCAACTAACTCTCATTAGAGAATTAGTAGACTGGTTAGGTTGAATCTTCTGCTGAATATAATGAGCAACCCATCATTCTTTCTTTCTTTCTTTCTTTCTTTCTTTTTTTCCAACCAAATGCAATGTGAATTTTATTTGTTGGCCTATGCTATGCTTTTGGTCTCTAACACCCTAACTGTGTACTATATTAGTAAGTGATTGTCTTCCTGTTTCAATTTTAATTGTATCTTTATGACAGTCATTATTACAACATACAACATACTGTCATTATGGGCAACATATTTCCATCCTTTAGCTATTTCATTTCATAAAAAGTCGGTACAGACATGTGACTCTGAAACTGTAATATATATATGCAATATAGAATATACTGTCGAAAGATGTTGCATCATTTCTTCACTAGTGTAGAATGTAGTGCCTTAAAATACCAGAGTGAAGTGTAATGGGCAAAGTTATTAAAATTATATTTTTTAAATGAATTAAAGTACAGTACATTTAGAACTATACTGTACTTTGTGTTATATTTCCTTTGCATTAAATGACATAAAACAGCTTTATTACTAGCCACAACCAAGTTTTTGCTCTCTCACATCTGCATTTACAAGTGCAGACGTGAGTTTAAACAGTGATATTGCAAAAGTAGTAATAAAAATTGAGGCACTTAGGTTGTATTGCAAGGTTGTACTGTAAGATTTGAGAGGTTGTAAGTTAATATATAATACACCTTTGTGTCTATATAAATGTGAATGTTATTTGGCTAACACTTTACAATAAGGTTCATTAGTTAACATTAGTTAACATGAACTAAGAATGAACAACACTTCTACAGCGGTCATTAATCTTAGTTAAGGCTAATTTCAGCATTTACTAATGCAGTATTAAAATCACAAGTTGCTTTTGTTAACATTAGTAAATGCACTGTGAAATAACACGAACTAACAATGAATGATTGTATTGTTATTAACTAATGTTAACAAATATGAATAAATACTGTAATAAATGCATTGTTTATTGTTTGTTCATGATAGTTAATACATTAACTAATGTTATTATTGTCTATGTGTAAATCAAAACATTCAGCTTTTCACATCAGTTCTCAAAATTCAAATCTAAAAGCTTTGGCTCTGGCTATATTTTTACCTTCACAGGGGTCGGGGTGATTTCAGGAATTCGGTGTGTTTAAAACTAGCTACTTTTCACACTAGGTTAATTTTATGTTGGATGAGAGTTTACCTAACACACCCAATAGTGTGCCTCTAATGGATTAAAATAAAATAATTAGCAAAATGTACCGTATTCATGGAAGGCGCCAATTACAATTTCACAGCTCCAGTAATAGAGCAGCATCAGTTCAATTGTGCTTCTCCTGCTAAATGCTGTGTTTCCATAATTGTTAATGTGCAAATGTACGCCAGATCTATCGGCGTGAAAGTGATGGTGTAAATGAATGCTGGAATGTGTCTTAAACAGGTGCTGCTGGCCAGCTGTGTTTCTGCGCAGACAGCTAATGGATCTCATTAAGCATACAGGTGGACGGCTAATGACTCTACATACAACAAGAGATGCTGCGAACGGCTCGGACGTCCTCAAATGAGTTCAGGGAATGAGGGGAACAGAGCAGCCGGTGCGCCTGCCCTGACCGAGCGCTTTCTCTCAGCTGCGAGTCTCACCTCATCCAACACGGCCTCGGCCTCCTCCTCGCTCTTCCCCGGGTAACGAATCCTCATCTCCCCAAGCGCAGCCAGTGTCTGCTGCATCAGCGCAGCCTCCTGCTCTTTACTCAGCGGGGTCTCCCCCTACACCCCCACATGCAAAGAACCAACACAATAAAGATGAATTATTGAGCAGGACGTCTTTTCTCAGCAGTCATCAGGTTTGTTTCGGCCATCGCAGCAGTGCGTTCATATGGCGCCTGACTGCTCGCTATGAGAAGAACAACTGCGATTTTTACTTCCTAGGAATAAGGTTTCAAAAACCGTGCAAAAGTTTTAAAAGGACTTGATATAGTCTACAGAGGCTTATCAGAGTCTGAGACCATACAAAAGGGGTCTCAAGAGCACGTCAAGGTCATTTCATCTTAAAATCAAAAGAAAGAAGAAGAAATTATTTCATGCCACTTCATAGTTTCATTTCAGTAAAGCAAAAAAAAAAAGTATTGAGTATTTGCTATCTTTACATTTTTAAAAGTATACATACAGTTGACATACTGTATCAATGGGTCCTATGGTGTGATAGACCAACTAAAGTAAATATTAGAGTTAGATCAGATAGCAATATCTCCTTAAACTGACAACAAACTGTGTATTTTAGGAAAAATCTGCCAGGTGTCCAGCATGCAGTACATACAGTAGAAACTCCTTAAATACTTCTAAAAAAAACATGAGTGAATGAAGTTGGTTAGCTGTTCTTTTGTTTTTTACTATTGTTCTAAACATAGAAAATAGTAATACTATAGAATCTGTAAATTTGTGATAAGTACACTATCATAGACATTTTCCTGAGATTTATCATACTTAAGGCTTCAAATACTGAGCAAAAACTTGCTCATGGAGTCTCATCAGATTCCTACAAACACAGCACAAAATCCAAGTATTAGAAGAGTTTTGAGGAAAGAGCACAAATCCTAATTAACCAGGTTCCATTATTAGAAAATGAAGCCTTATTAACTTGATGATCATGCAGTCTATATACAATTACTCTGAAGAGAGCATGTAGCTTTAGTAGTCCGTCTTGCTAAACACAATCTAAAGTCTTATTAAACAGAGTATAAGTGTGTGTGCTGTTTTTCCTGATTAATATTCCTTAATGAGAGTTTGAACAAGGGGGAGTGCTGGTATTCACGAGATGAATGTGCCCGTAAATACAGGCCCAATTTAGCTTCACACTCCCAATTTTTTCCACAATATGACTGATTTTCCTCTCCAAGGTGTGCCCAGAGAGAGTGAGAGATTGAGAGTGGATATAAGAATGAGAAGGAATGATCAGAGTATGAAAACACAGTGTGACTGATTATGTGTTTGTGCGTGTGTTGAATCTCTATTGTTTGATGGATTAGAATGACTCAGGACAGCGATGGGAAAATAAAAATGATATTTGTCATTTTTACAGGTGGTGTGTTGCCAAATCTTCTCTAAATCAGCCATCTTTGTGAACATCTGTTCAGATTCTCAAGAGGACATCTAGGGTAAAGAAAAAGATAGATGTGTCTGTGTAGATACTAGCGTGATGCTTACTCTATGCTGCACAGACTGTCTGCAGTAGTGTCTATAGCAGTATCAAAAATGATTAATTTCCACTTATTTCCCATCCAATAAATTATGTAGCTTTTGCTTTAAAGAAACCATACATGTATACATTAAAAAAATATCCATGCATGTGTGTGTCTTTACATAATAAATAATTGTTTGATTGGTAATTGTAATCTCTCAGTGCTGATTCTAATTCGAATATATATATATATATATATTTATTTATTTAATTTTTTTTTAATGAGCATATATTAATGGCAAGAAGCACTATATAGTATAATAATATATGTATTATGTCTTTTTCACTATGAATTGAGAATTTAAACACGTGCTGAACTGTCATGAATATAAAGTCACAATACAAGAATCTAAAAAAGGCTCATTATCTAAAAGCTCTATGCAAACTCCATTATGCAAAATATACTTTTTTCCCCCTTTTCCTGATTTCTTGGGGTGTAAATTAAGCTGGAACTGGAACTTCCTGTTCATTCATCAAGTTGGAAATGAAAGGTCAGGTCACTGCTTTGCGGGATACTTAATTCCACATACAGTAGTGTGTCCTGGTTGTATATTGCAAATTCAGACAAATGCAATCGCTTGACCGGGTAATCAATGCGTATGGAATTGCAGGGCACAATCGCTTGACCGGGTAATCAATGCGTATGGAATTGCAGGACACATTCTGCATGAATGGAATGAGTAGTATGGTAATTTGTGAATATTCACTGTGTGCGATAGAGAGAAATTCGATACTTGCCGCATTGGGGTGAATGGCACCGAGACTGCTGCTGTGTGGAACTCTGTTTGTAGAACTGTTTCGGCTGAGCGAATGGGAGCGACATGCCGTGTGAGGTCGAATCGGGGTCATCTGCGTCATGGTGGCTGCTGTTTGAGCGGCCGCAGTCGATGCATTAGCCATGTGAGTGGCTGTTTTTGGCCGTCTGCTCTCATTGGTAGGTGACTGCGCAGTCAGAGAGGATATGGAGCGCGGACAGGACATGGAGCGGCGGATGAGCCCGGAAAGATTGGGCGAGGAGGAAGGACCTCGCATTGGTTTAGGGGCAGGTTTCCAATGAACACGGCCTGAAACAAAGAACCAAAGCATTTGACTTCAGTTTAAAATGCACTTACACACGCACACTCTCTCTCTTGGAAATTAAGTCTAGCATTCGAAATCTAATAACCAACAAAAAAGGTTTTAATTAATCACTTCACCATCATCCTGCAAGCCTGAATGGCTGTCAGGTTTCCAACCCAGGACAGACAGTGAATTGAAACACACATACAGACAAATCTATGATTTTGAATGACCTCCAGTTTGTGAGCTAGCCAGCGGCATCACCGCTTCATCCGTGAATCTTGAGGGAAGAAGTTGCCAAATGCGGTATTATAGCAGCTTAGCTCGGACTATCGCAGATGGCCTCGGGGTAGTGTGGGGCAAAGGGGGCAAACAATGTCACCCCAGAATGGCCAAAAGCCCTCTCTGGCAGCAACCCAATCACCAGCGACCCCTCGCACACCAAATAAACCTGTCAGCTTGTTGCTTTGTCCCTATTTCAGTGGCTAATGGAAAAGGCATGGCTTCAACTGTTTCAGGCCCGGATAATCAATACACTGCACAATCTACGGCACTTTCCAAAAATAGGGTACAAACTAGTGCTCCATTACTGAACTATAAACTAATGAAATTATCATAGCGTAACATTTTGATCTTTGTGATTCTATTACTACATGATTTCCCTCCCTTTAAAAATATTGCATAAAACTGTGAACTCAAGTTAAGCAAGTACATTTTTTCTCATTTAGTGCAGTTGCAGTTATTATATTTTGGCTTAAATATTGTAATGTAATTTAAATTGGTTAATTGTTTATAGCAAGAAAATTATTAAATTCCATGCATTATAGTTAAATCATAACCTTCAGAAGATTTTAGAATGGTGATGGATATGTCAATGTAATGCTAATGTATTTGGACTTGGTGGAATAGATCTGCTATGCTGCTGCTGTTGGTTATTGCTGTAATTGTAGATTATTGTTGTTACTGCTGCAAGCAAGTACAGGAACTTGCTAATGTCAATTCATATGGTGATATAGGAGTATTTGCTGCACAAATAGCATATAAAATAACCTGTAGCACATCTATACAGGTTGAGCTGGGGAAGGTGGAGGGTTTTATAGAAAGTCTGAAAGTGTGCTTCAGGAATCTCAAGTGAATGCATATAGCCAGTCATATAAAAGCAAGGCAGCAAGCTTATTGGCTGCATATGTAACATGAATCAGTCAGCTTGTGCCAAGTCATTTAACCCTCTGTATATCATCGGTTATGTTAACAACCCATCAGCCTGCGATATCTAGAGTTTTAAATAAGATGTTTTTAAACATTTCTTCAATGTATGTAACATCTCAAGCATTTTTTGAACCAGATTTGTGAAAAGCATGACATGGAGGAATAGTATAGCTTCAAAAACGTCTATATACAGTGTGTATAGTAGCATAAATATATATATATATATATATATATATAAAGACCATGCGTAGAATGCTGAACCCCAAGGAACACTCTGCTTCCAAAAAAAAAACCCTCTACTTTAAAACAAACATTTTTCGAGGCTTGTTCGCACAGTTTTCACGGTACGCCAGAAGTGCTCCTCTGAACTTTTCCCCAACCTGTGCTTTCCTCAAGCTGAGCGTCCAGTCTCCCTTTACACCAGCGGACTGAAACATCAGAAAAGCTCATTAAAGCTGCAGCGCATGAGAGCTGAGGGACCTCTCCTGACATCACCTGCCGCAGTCAGCCAGTCAAATTAAGAGCCACTGCACTAGGCCAGCGAATACTGTGACCCTAATTAAAAAAGATGGATTTTCTCTGTTTCATGTATTAATTAGGTAAACAAATGCATTATAGTAGATTTACATCTGTAATTTAGCTCAGGCTCGGCAAACGGCACTGAAGATTTAATGCGTCTGGCTAGACAAAAGGCTGCTTAAAAGTTTAAGCCATAAGCAGCTCTTGCAGTCATCTGGAAACCATCGAGGGACAGATAGCACCTATAAAAGCGGTTCAGCAGCAGAACGTCCCAGAACCTCCCAGTCTACCCTAATAGTCCCAGGCCACAGGTGATAAATAGCTTTTCCACTGATAGAACCCTAAAACTGGCTGGTTTTGAAGTAGGAACAGATAACGTCAAAAGGCCAGTAGTGAGATCATGTCTATGCCAAGTAAAGTTCTTAAAACAACAACGCTGACGCAAAACAAAACTAGATCACTCCCATTACAATCATTCAAGTTTTCTACCATATTAAGTGTTTCAACTTTTGACAGCTGCATCAAAATGAGTTTGTGATATTTTTGGGGGGTAAAGGGTGCTAAATATTGTTATATTTTTCAAAATTAAAAGATTTGTGCATTTTTTAAAATTCTTTTCTGTATTATTGTAAAAAAATTTATTATTGTATTTTTTTTTTTTTTATTGAGATTATACATACATACATTATAATTTTTTTTCCCACTGATTACAATGATAATGTATAAAATTTACAACATATTTTCATGGAACATGGAATATCCTAATGATTTTTGGCATAAAGGAAAGACTAGTTTTGTAGTCCAGGGTCACAAAAAAAAAAAAAATATATATATATATATATATATTAAAATTAATTATGAAATCAATCTTTTATTATATGTAAGGATAAATTACACTGATCAAAGGTAACATAAAGTCAAAAAAATCAGCTTTATCACATACACACAATATTTCTTATTATTATAAAACGTTTTTTTAAATATTTCAAAGCATTACTGTTTAGCATATGAGATTTATGTTTAAAAAAACGAAATCTTACTTAACCCGTATTAACGCAAAAAAAAAAAAAAAAGTAAAACTTAACAATCTCCTGATTGGCTCCTGATAGGTTTACGGTTTCTTCCAGATTGTGCACTGGAATTTTTGAGACAAAAATAACTTGCACCTTTTCTGTGGCTAATAGAGGCTCCCAGACCTCTTTCTTTTACTGGCCCAGGGAAAGAACTCACTGGAGCGTTCGGGCCGATTGACTTGCTCTTGCTTGATGCTGCTGCTCTCATCTTCTCCGTCAGCGTCGGAACCAGAGCTGCTGTCACTGCAGCTGGCCGAAGAGTCCTCAGGCTCCCTGTGCCCTCTGGGCGTCGGGCTGCTCCCAGGCATGGATGACAGGACCTACAGACAAACAATCACATAAACACACCCGCAGGGACAGATGATGAGAGAAGATCCTTGAAAAATGTCAGTTCCTGAGCTCCAATTAACGCTTTGCACTGACGGCAGAACGGAAGGGCGGCAGTGATACATGCCTGACGCACCAAGTCTTGATTAATGTCACTGCAGAAACATGTTCATTTGGTCTGAAACACACACACTGCATGTCAGGGGAACTAATCTATTATGTCCTTCAAGAAGTATTGAACAAAGAATCGAATATCTGTCCGACACTTGGGAAGTACTGACTATTAGCCTTCTGAATGCACTTATTTCACATTTTCAACTCCAATTTAACTCAAAGGTCTGTCTAAATTAAAACTTTGGACATAATCTCCAACAGTTTTGAAAGAATTCGAAGAGATCCTGCTATCCTTGGCAGTTTTAAGAGGAACTGCTTGTGACTATTTCAGTTGCTTAATTTCTGTCTAGTCAGATAATTCCAGATGGCCCTGTAATGGCACTGTTTAGAGTGTTTTAATCCATCAGAGCAGATACTGCTGAAATGAAACCTAAGACTTACTGCTAAGTCGAAGTGAACCAATTAATATTATTTCATGCCATACAGTGTCTGTAACTGTCTGTAACATCTCTATAAGGGCATCTCATGAAAATTCATCATGAAATCTCATGCCTGGTTCATAATTTACCTCAAAAATTGAAATGGAATTATGTTAGGCTGTGAAGGCAAAGAAAAAAAATAAAAAGAAAAAAAAATCAAGACGGACCAATCATGAAAAGAGTATGAGCTCTGTCAAAACACTCCATTTATTGTCTTGCATTTATTACTGTGTTTTGCCTTTGTTGGGCCACAAGTCAATGTGGTTACCCTTTCAGTCGAATCATTTCGACGTTACATATGGGAACTCGCCAGAGAGACCTAATTGCCTTTGAGCTTCAAACAAAAGGCCAATGAATATCGGCGTGCACAGATTGCATTCAGGTGCACCTCATCACTACGTGAGTATAAGAGAGCACGAATGCAATGCACCTGCAGA
>JAUMHE010000008.1:230081-245957 GCA_032359235.1 Enteromius mattozi | reverse complement strand
CTTAGAACTGAATATTGTGAATAAACAGATTTAATACAAATACATTGGATCACTACAACACTGTTACTGAGTATATTAATTAATACAAACATAATTGCTGAATATATTGAATGATTGCTGAATATACTGATTAACCAGATGTAACAAAAAATATAATCCCACAGTGTCAATATTCAATAGTCCAGTGGAAGTACAACAAAGGGCATCCATTCAATATGAAAAGTACCCTATAGGTAATAAAAGTAATACAAAGCTAATAAAGGCCTTCCAAAGCAAATCAGTGTGTTTGTATATGAAAAAACATATTCATTGATGAGTTCATGTGTAAAAGTTTTATATTGTAAAGAACTGTAATCAAATGCTTGATATTATTATTTTTTTTTAAAGTGTGATCTCCCACTTTCAAAGGAAACTGCATGTATTGTCCTTTTTTTTTTTTTTTTCATGCACTTTGACACAATAGAAGCTCAAGTTGAGAGTTTAAGGTTTGCTGATAGGTATCAGTCTGGACCTCAACTTTTGTCATCCAGCGTGTCCTACATACTTCACACGATCAAGATTCTAAAGATTAAAAATACATTTTAGCTAAAAAGATACATTTTTACAGTTGAATTCCGTTGTTCACGCCACATGAGTTTTCAGGCACATTTGAAGAAAAATTATGTGAACCATTGCTGTTTGTTCTGTCTTGACATGTTTGTCACACAATGTAAGTAGTTTTACTTAATTTTCATTTACCAGTTTAAAAGCAAAGTGGAATAGTAGTTTTTAGAATGTAAATTTTAAAAGTTAATTTGTGAGTTGATGTTGTTTCTGTTTTGTTTCAGGTGTGGCTGGTGTTTAGATGAAACAGAGATTTCATCTCTGAACACTGTTGTTACTGATATAAATAAAGAAAGATGATAAGATAACATGGCATTTAGACTTTCAGGACTGCTGTTGAAAATTAGCCAACTGGCTAAACATTGGCACATTTACAGAAATGTTGATTAATTAACAAACATACAGATATACACGTTTAAAATTTACAGACCATCCTGGAAAATAAATAAAAGTAGAGTCAGAAGCACAGTGTGCCTTAGATGAACATTATTTCCAGTTGTTTCAAGTTATTCAATATTAAATGAACTTAACTGACATTGTACTCTCTCATTAAGTCATGTAAACTTGTACAGGCTCAAGAGAGTATTTCTAGATTATGAATTCAATATCTCTTTTACTTAGCGGAGAAGAGAAATAGGCCTATACTCAGCTGAACAAAACTAAAAAGAAAAAAGAACGCATTTGTTTAGAAACCATAACAGTTTTATAGGTCATTTACATCTTCATTTACTTGCGTGTTGACATTTTATCCTGATATTCCACCAGTCACATCACTCACATTCATCACAGTACTGAACATTTGGACACTGATGAATGTTCAGATGATGATGAGCATTGTGAAGATTTGCTGATAATATCAGGTACTGGTAGAGGAGCTGGAAAAGAGGAGAATGAGGGAAGCATAAAGAGGCGGAACTCTCCTCTCTCACTTGGAGTTTGACTTTCTTCAATTTCTGTGACTTTCGTGATGACATTTGTCGAAAATGGCGCTTTAAAAACAAACAAACTAATTAAAGGGGCTACAAAATTCATGTAAGTGAAAAAGACAATAATGTGAGAGTGATCAATAACTATGAATGTCTCTTGCGAGATTCTTCTGGAGCTGCTGATAGACAGTTTTGTTTTTAATGGTCAGAGATCCAGTTGGATCCATCATCTGAATCTCCCATCAGCACCAGGATATGTAGAGATGCTCCTTTTGTAGACTTAAGCAATACGTGATTTATCAGATCTAAACTTCCATGTTATGTAATAATTTCTCTGAATGTTAGTAAAATCAGTGTGTAGAGTGACAGAATGTCCCTCCATCACTGATATAAACTTTTTTATAAAAAATATAATAAAAGATATATAATGTGTAAATTCAATTGCGGCATGAGAGTAAACAAAGCTGATACACATTAACAAAAATTTTTAAATAAATAATAATAATTCGTAAAAAATGTAAAAGGGAAGTGTTGAACAGGAAATGCTTTATTCGTATTTCAATAGAAATAATCTTAATCATATTTCATGAGATATGTATATATATATTTTATATATACACACTGATAAAAAAAATCCATAAAATATATGGTAAAAAACTAGCATTACATGTAACATACAACCCTAATAAACATAACTGATACAAAAAAAAAACTAAGAAGAAACAATTATTTCAAAGGAAAAACATCAAATTCAAACAAAATTTAAAATGCAATGCAGGGAATTCCTGGAATGTCAGTTTCCCTGTACATTTAACAGGAATTTACCGTAGCATTTTCAAAGTTAAAATTATGGTCATATATATATGTGACCCTGGACCACAAAACCAGTCTTAAGTCGCTGGGGTATATTTGTAGCAGTAGCCAAAAATACATTGTATGGGTCAAAATTTTTATTTTTATTTTTTTGCCAAAAATCCTTAGGATAGTAAGGAAAGATCATATTCCAAGAAGATTTTTTGTCAATTTCTTACCGTAAATATATTAAAACTTAATTTTTGATTAGTAATATGCATTGCTAAGATCTTCATTTGGACAACTTAAAGGTGATTTTCTCTGCATTTAGATTTTTCTGTACCCTCAGATTCCAGATTTTCATATAGTTGTATCTCGGTCAAATATTGCCCTATCCGTTCAAATCATACATCAATGGGAAGCTTATTAATTCAGCTTTCAGATCGTGTATAAATCTCAATTTCATAAAATTAACACTTATGACTGGTTTTGTTGTCCAGGGTCACATATATATATTTAACAAAAATACAAGCAAGAATGGACAAAAACATGCAGTAATATTTCAGTCATTCTTGAAAAGTGGGACAAAACAGGGTGCAAAATTGAAGAGGAAAAAAACTTGTACTTAAATGAAATAGCATACATAAATCTTACATGCTTTGAAACAACCTCCCAACTTTTCTCTTTTTTTTTTTAACTGTGCTTTTGACCTTGGACTATGTAATATAATTTTAACTTTAACAGCAGTCAAGATGTTTAAGAATTAAAAACACATTCTCATGTTAGCAGACAGATTATACTTTTACACATGACCAACAATTCCACAAATACAAAATCTCATTCCACATATACAAATATCAATGAAATCAAAATATTAATCTGACGGAGTTGACACATCTGATGGTGGTGACGAAAACCTAAATTTGTCATTATTACTATCAGATACATAGGATCAATTATTTACTGTATTAAAACAAACACAACAAACAGTGAGTATGTTTTTGTATAGATGCTAATTGAACCTGCTTCAGGGGAATAAAATTATTTAAATATTTCAAATAATTTCCTGAGAAATTGGAAGATGCTGTTGACAAATCATGGTTGTGACACAGGAAATATTACCATTAGGAATTAAAATATTCTAAAACTATAAAACTAAGCAGAGCCCATCTAACAGTGATGTACTCTGCAAAGCTTAACTGTGCCAAAGGGGTCCTTTAGAGTCATAGCTGCCTGTGATATTACCTGAGGTTATTACATTTTTATAAATGTCTGACGCTGTTGGCAAAAACTTTAAAATCATATGAAACACGTCATTAAAAAACAACCTTGCTTTTATTGAAAATATTAAGTGTTGCTTTTGATAAAACAAGCTCTTATTCATCTTTAAAAAATATTTTTATCCATTTTCTAGCATATGAATTATTGAACTCTTCTCTGTGGAAACACTGTTTTAGATGCAGTGAGAGGACAATAAGAGTCACAGATTTTGTATAATAAGAAGAAAATTAAATCGAAGGTGATAATTGTGTTGCATACATTCTATTATTAATCCCTCATAAAATTTTTAATTTAAAACATTTTTATTTTTAAATCGAATAGCAGTTAAACTTGCAGGACCTGTTTTGTCCCATGTCTCAAGAATTACTAATTTACAGCAAATTCACAATGCATAAAATAAAAAAAATGTGCACAGGTCAAAGACAGGTAAAAACTGCATCGAGGTATACAGAATGGATAGGCAACCTACTTGAAAAACGTAAGGAGCTAATCTAAAAGTTACTCTTCATTAAATGAAGCTTTAATACACTGAAGCTATCCTCCTGGGAAATGCATCAAGCCAAACTACATCTAAGCTATTAAAAAAGGAGAGCAGGTCTCTAATACACTGAGAAAGAATTCAGCTCATCTTGCAAAGAGGCTAAAGAACGTAGGCTGAAGTATGTGCTTTGAGTTTAGCCTTGACATCAGCATTTATCCAGGGCTTCTGGTTTGGAACATTTTTAATACCTAACCAAAGCATTCAGTTCATCCTCCTTGCAGATCAGTGACTGAACATTTTCCAGAAGAATACTTGGAAGAGCAGGCTTGAAAGTCCTTCTGCAGAGAATACCAGCACAGCTGCGCCTCATGCACTTCTCCTCTTTATTTGGTGCGAGTGTTGACAGAGAAGTAGATTCTAAATGAAGAAGCTATATACTTTTAACATAAAGTACTTGAAGTGCTATATTTTTAATGTGGAAAATATGCTACTTGATTGTACTATTTAATGACACCATAAACATGTAGGTAAGTACATCATATAAAGGGAATGTTAATATAATTACTATTTTACTTATTTAATCTGTAACAATATGTGGGCAATACAATACATATATACACTGTGTGTATATTCATTAGGTGTTAATCTTGTTTTTAAATAATACATACATTTTCTATGTATGATGAGTATATTTAAGTGTATGAATGGTAGTTTCAATTGGTAACTAAATTATTTATTTACTACAGAGAAAATATGCACATTTTAGTTTGTATACATGCTGTCTTTAGCTGTTCTTAAGATTATTTTTAGAGAATTTGTTTTATATTTTGTATGTTTTTGTATGAAATTAGAGCACTTAAAGTACATTATGAAAGTGCAGTTAGGTGTACCGAAATAAATTTTGCTGCACTTTTTTTTTTTTCACTTTAGAGTGGAGAAAAGTAAAATAGAGAAAACTGAGACTTTGGAGACTTTTGGTGTAGTGGTAGAGGCATGAGGTTGTCTCCAGAGCTGTCAGTGTGCCAAACTGTTCCTTAAGAAATCCTAAAATAAAACACAGAATGTCACTTGTATAAGTCTCAAACATGTCTTAAAGGTGAAGCTCACTTCCAGAATAAAACATTTCCTGATACAGCCAAATGTCATCCAAGACGTTCATTTTCTTGAAAAGAAATGAAGGTTTTTGAGGAAAATATTTCTACACCATTCCAGGGTTATACACCATCCCAGCAGAGAAATAATGGTCTTATCTAACGAAACTCTGTCATTTTCTTAAAATTTTTTATATTCTTTTAACCACAAATGTTCGGCTTTGCACTAGCTCTGTGATGTGCATACACGTCTTCACGCCAAGGACAGATTAACGCACATACTGGCACATGCCCAGGGCACTGGACCAGAGGGGGGCATAGCCTAAATACCGCTACTCCCGGAACGTGATTTCAACCATGTCCCCTCAGATTTTTGAGGCAAGGAAATTTTGAATGCAGCTTTCAAAAGACAAAAAAATTAGCCGAATAACATTTTTTATATTTGATAAATGATCACACCTGTGTGATTAGATTGTTCAGTGCAGCACATCATTAGCTGCTAAATTTAAATCTGTGTTTGCTCAACTTCACAGGCTGGCACAGAGGCAGATACAGCCATGTTTGTAGCTACAGCACTGCACATTATAACTAATCACACACTATTCTGTTGAGCTTATGAATACAATGGCCAATAAGAGGCATTCAGATGAGTCATCACTGAAACAGCTTCGTTTTATTCAGTGTTAGCACTCCCTGAATTAACTCTGCTCTCTGCCAATTTCTCTCATAAGATACATCAAAGTGCAGATGTGCTTAAGATGTAGCCTAGGCCTAAGAAAGATATTAATTTCACAATGTAAGCAACTTAAATTTGTTAATTTGTTTTCATAATCTGTCCCTGCTTCACACATTACATAGTCTTTTTTTAAGATAATGTGCGGTTACTTGTTCATCTGTGTACATTAGAAAGGTTGGGAGGGCGAAAATATTTTGTAAAGACCATTTCTTTGCACATTTGTTTTGTAAACACTTGGTCAGTACTTCCACCTTAGTCACACATGACCTTCCCAACATCATTATGTAATGCATGAGGTCAAGCTGGTGCAATACAACCATTTGTGGTTAAAAGGTATATACACATTTTTATTGTTTTAAAACAATTTTCAGCTGGGATTGCGTAGAGACCTTCAAAGCTGCATTGAAACTGCAATTAGGACCTTCAAACCGTTGGCCACAATAGAAGTCCACTATATGGAGAAAAATCTTGGAATATTGTCCTCAAAAGCCTTCATTTCTTTTTGACAACAAAGACATGAATGGATGACATTTGGGTGACTAAAATACCATGTTAAATAAATGCTATTGAGTAGGGAAGTGTTAATCTTAACTGAAACATATGTTTCAAAGAGTCATCTTGTTTTATCTCCATTTTGAACACACTAAACGACATGCAGAAAACAATAACTTGATTATTATCAATTATTATTATTTTTACACTGACTTATCCGATTGTGTGTGTGCAATTAGGATATGCAAATTTACTTTCCAAAATTAAACTTTCCAGTGCTATGGACATCACCATTTTACTGTCATCATGGTTAGCCTGAATGCAGATGTGATTTCAGTTATTCATTCATACAAGTAATTATTCAAACAATATTCAGTTAATTCATACAGATGTGTAGAAAAACACTTCAAGACTCCTGTTAGCAAATGTTGTCGTCAATCCAAAACAGTGACTGGGATTGCAGCACAGATGTTTGTATTACTGATACAGATACCTTTTAATTCTTGCCTTTTTTTAAAAAAAAATATATATTTTATGAAAAAATGTTTCAATAAAATGTTGAAAGACTAATTGCAGAGTTTTGGTAATTATTTATTGTTTATTGTCAGCAACCTTAAATGCAAACTCCATTAAATACCTCTGCAGGATTTTTTAGTGGTCAAAACCATTGCACATTTTCTACTGAAGAGATTGCAATAGTTACATCTAAATGGGTAGAATTTATCACAATGTACAGTGTAGACACTAAACTGAAGGTGAAACTAAGATAGTTCTTACGTATTCAGTATTCAGCTATATGAATTTAAAATGAAACAAGTGATTATTTGAAATGATCAGTACTTACTGCAGTGTCTCTAGTTTATAATTTTGAGAGTTCTTTAGAGTAGTGAGCGGTCCACATCCAGAATCTCCTAATTCATTCCCAGTCAGATCCAGTTGTCTCAGGTGTTCAGGGTTTGATCTCAGAGCTGAAGCCAGAGCAGCACAGCCTTCATATGTGATTTCACACCAGCTCAAACTGAGGGGTGAGGGTTGAAAATTTGAAGAGGAAATGACAGAGAGAAATGAAAACAGACAACAAAAATGATGCAGACCAAAATGTGTAGAGTGACAGGACAAGGCATCTATCGCACTTATCGTCAATAGCAGGAATAATACAGATCAATCTGCTTTTAGACCAGTGTGCTCTGTGGACAACTTTACATTGTATCACTTAAAAACCTATCAGCCTAAAACAAAAGGCACAGCTGTACCTTGAGCTTAGCATTCACACTTAACTTGGGACGAAAGGTTACTGTCTCAGGGCCATGACTGCCTGACTTGATCTTAGACTGTCAGCTTCATCTCAAATTGTAAAACACTATATGAAAATGTACTTCAGTTTTTTATGTGATGCTCTGTCAGAGCATATCTTAAAACGATTCTTAAATTTGTGATAACAAAAGCAAAAGTAGATAAAATTTCACCATGTGTTAGGTTTTCCTAGATTGCATATATATATATATATATATATATATATATATATATATTAGTGCTGTCAATCAGTTAAAAAATGTAATCACGATTAATCACACATTACCCTTATTATTCTTTCTATCATCACACTTCTGTTTTTATTCAGCTATTATCACTCTTTACTTGCTATAAAATGTTTATAATAGCTTCAAACCCAGTAAACATTTAGTGAAGTGAAGTGACTTGTGGCCAGGTATGGTGACCCATACTTGAGAATTCGTGCTCTGCATTTAACCCATCCAACGTGCACACACACAGCAGTGAACACACACCCGGAGCAGTGGGCAGCCACAGCTGCAGCGCCCGGGGAACAGTTGGGGGATCGGTGCCTTGCTCAAGGGTCTCAGTCGTGGTATTGAAGGTGGAGAGAGCGCTGGTTATTCACTCCCACAATCCCTGCCGGACCTGGGACTTGAACCCCCAACCTTTGGGTTTCACTAGTTTGCGCTTCCTCTTAATCTAAAGCAAAGGTGAGCGAGTTTGGCGTGCTGTCCGGGGGGCGAGCCGGGAGGACGGCGGAATCCGAACCCTGGTGGTTTGTACCTTAAATGAGGGTGAGGGTTCGGCGTCCGGCTCAGTCCCTGCATGCCACCCGGAGGAATAGAAGCGTAGAAAGGCGGAGAAGGGGCGGGGGAGGGATGCGAGAGAAAGCGAGTTGCGGAAGAAGGGAACATTGGGGATTTGATTGGGCCGTTGGGATTAGGCTAACGCGGAGCCAGCCGTGATCAATCGTCTAGCGCTTCTCCTGAAATTTGTTATTTGCAAAACATCACTACAAATCCAACTCCCTATCCATTAGGCCATGACTGCCCCCATAATAATAAAAAAATTACCCAAATATTATCAAATGTATTTCTAAATAAATACAACAAAATATTTTCTTGTGACCTTACATGACGTATTATGACAAAATTGATTAGGAAGAAGAACTGCAGCTGCATTAGAGCTAACATTAGCATCATGCTACATAAGACAATTTATGAGCATAGTACACTTTTACTCAAAACTTTAAACCACCAATGAGTGTTTGTTCTAACCTCCTTTTGCGATCACATGTGAAATTTGGTCATTTACTGTTGTTAAAATATGCAATTTATGGCCTTTTTTTATCGCTGTACAAATTCATTTCATATCTAACATTCATTATAATGAAAATATCAAAATCTGAGAAAAAGTACAAACAAACCATATCCTATCGTAATCGTGATGTGTTTATTATAGTGGTTGTTGTCATGTGTATTTCTGCTGTGTAAAAGTATGCTCTGGCTGAATCTCACATTGTTTGTGATGTTGCGACCACCTCCTCTCTGCTCTTAAGTTGCCAGGTATACATTCTGAGTATAATACACATTAGTAAAAGGATCTATTTTAATTTTTATTTGTCTATATACACTTTGGGTGGCAGCGGTACATTTAAAAAAAACAAACCGCAAACCATGCACTGCTTAGTAATTATTGCCACGACACTGTTCCATTTTCAAAATAGCTCAACTGTGCAGAAAAACTGTGACACTGGCAACACTGGTTCAATGTACCCTTATCACACAGATAACCTTCCGCGCTGCGATGATGGCAAAGGTTAGGGTCAAACCTTATCAAATGATTAATTTGCTTTAAAAATATTTTGATTATTTTTTTTTTTTATTAATCACATGAGTTAACGTTGACAGCACTAATATATATATTAAATGTACTCATATTTACTCACCCATCCCTAGCTGAGCCCCTATAGTGTCGAGGGCAGCAGTCCAGCACACACTGACCTGAGCACCTGGTGCTTTCTAATCTCTTTTACTTTACTTCCTTGAATCTTAAATAGATATACAGACTATATGTGATTCTCACCTGAGTATCTCCAGTTTACAGTAAGAATTCTTGAGTCCAGAACACAGATGCATCACACCAGAATCTCCTAGTTTATTTCCAGTCAAATCCAGTTGTCTCAGGTGTGAGGGGTTTGATTTCAGAGCAAAAGACAAAGCAGCACAAGCTTCATCTGTGAGGCCACAATCCTTCAACCTATAGAGAACAATAACACACTCTTCACTCTCTCAGATCAGATCATTCCTGAGTGTGAAACATGATGATATACATATATACACATCACAATGTTTACATGCTTTACAATGTTTTATGCTGTGTTTACATATTTGTGAAAACTTTGTAAACTTTGTTCACCTCCTACCTCCCCCATTACTTAAAAGAAATCTGATCAGCACAAATAAAAATAAAAAACATTTTTTAGAGTCAAAACAGTGAATTTAGCATAAAGATGATGCTTTGTAGCACTAACTTTTTATTTTTAAATCACAGCTAACCCTTTTGTTGATTATACCACATCTGCTCCTCTTTCACAAAACATGTTTCAGCCTTCTCTGTGTTCCAGCACACAGCGACCCAGGCTTATATCCTGGGCAGCTCCTGGTGCTTTCTGATCTCAACCACTATTTCTCTTGTACGTTTATTTCGTTAAATCTTAAAAAAGAAAGATTTGAGTACCAGACCACGTGTGATTCTTACCCAAATGTCTCCAATTTACAGAGAGGATTCTCGAGTCCAGAAGACAGACGCATCACACCAGAATCTCCTAGTTTATTCCCAGACAGATCCAGTTGTCTCAGGTGTGAGGGGTTTGATCTCAGAGCTGAAGCCAGAGCAGAACAACCTTTTTTTGTGACACCACAATCACTCAACCTGTAGAGAACAATAACACACTCTTCACTCTCTCAGATCAGATCATTCCTAAGCATTTAACAAAATAATGGCACAATATGCACATCACAGTGTGACATGCTGTGCTTGATTTTGTATCAATCGTGAATTCAGAACAGTGAATTTGGCAGAAAGTTGATGAGTTTGCAGCACTAACTTTTCATCTTTAATCACATATTTTGTTGATTATACCATATAACGAGCTATAAAAGAGAATTTATAAATCCCATAGAGGGATTTATTCAATCTAAAAGAGACGGCTGATCCAGACGGGGCTAAAACGCCTTATGAAAACTCAACCCCACATGTCTACATCACAATGTGGATATATTTGCATAATACAACCCAAACGTTTATGCAAAGAATGAAGGTGTGATCACGTCACATCTGAATGTTTAAACTTGCTTTCACGCAGCAGCTAGAAAGAGCAGAGCTCATCATATGCTTTCTGTTTGAAACAGCTTCACAAACAGTATACTTACACAGAAGGCTACATTTTTGTGTTGCAAACATCAAATAATAATGAAAATATTGGGAGGACTTTTTATATTGTTGACTTTTAATCTTAATCAGTGGTTGTCTATTTTCAGAATTGTGGGAGAATCATGTTGTAAAAATACATGAACTATGATCTAATACCATTAGTACTGTTTATAGCCTATTATATGATATCTATGTTTATGAACTATGTAGTCTATGTATTATGCAGTCCTCACATCATCATAAAGGATTTTGGTCAGGTTGCCCATCCGTAACTGACAGCCTTGTGGGCGGCGTTTCGGCATATAGTGACCCGAGCTTGTATCCTGGGCAGCACCTGGTGCTCTCTGATCTTATTCACTATTTCTCTTCTACGGTATTTCCTTAAATCTTAAGAGAATTTGTCCAAGTACCAGACCACGTGTGATTCTCACCCAAGTGTCTCCAATTTACAGTAAGTTTTCTTGAGTACAGCAGAGAGACGCGTCACACCAGAATCTCCTAGTTTATTCCCAGACAGATCCAGTTGTCTCAGGTGTGAGGGGTTTGATTTCAGAGCTGAAGCCAGAGCAGCACAACCTTTTTTTGTGGCATTACAGTGACTCAACCTGTAAAGAACAAATGACACACATTTTTCACTCTCTCGCATCAGATCATTCCTAGGCATTTAACATAATAGCATTAGACACAGGCACAATTAATTATTTTAACTGCTGACCAAAACATATTCAAGTTACATGTTACGACTAACAAGTTATATTTAAGCTTAGTATGCACTTCCCCTATTTTCAAGGTGCCATAAGTCCTCTGGGCTAATCCTTTTTTGTTGTGGGCTATTCCTTTTTTATTAAACATAAATTACTGTTCTGGAGTTGATTCTAAGTGTTCCATTTGCATTTGGAAGCTATTGTTATGAACCCACATCATGCAGTCAAAGGATCTCTACATGCAAGTAAAACAGACAATTGTTAGACATCAAAAACAAAACAAATCCATCAGAGATAGTTTAGTACAGTATAATACATTCTGAGAACAAAAAAGAGAGAGAGAGAAGAACACTCTCCAGGAGGAATGTGTGTCACTGTGAAAGTCTACAATCAAGAGAAGACTTCACAAGGGAATTCAAAGGTTTCACCACAAGGTGCAAACAAGGCCAGATTCGACTTTGCCAAAACGGATTTTAAAAAGTCAGACTCCTTCTGGAAAAGCATTCTTTGGACAGCTGAAATTAAGATCAACCTGTACCAGAATGACGGGAAGAAAAAAGTGCACAGAAGGCTTGAAACAGCTTCCATCTGTGCAACATGGTGGAGCAGTGTGATAGAATGAGCATGCATGGCTTCCAGTGGCACTAGGTTACTGGTGTTTTCCTGATTTCTACCCGATTGAGCATGCATTTCACTCGATGAAGACAAAACTACAGACAGAAAGACCCACAAACAAACAACTAAGTCAAGGCCTGGCAAAGCATCACAAAAGAAAAAACTGTAAGGAGTGAAATTATTTCCGTATGAAATTAATTCCCTGTGAAGCAAAAAAATCAGGAACTCTTGCAGCACACATTCCATGCAATAAAGCGATAAACCCTCTAATCTGGCAAAGAAATCTGGGACAAAGACCATTTGATCATTGGTCTCTTGACCCATCCTTCACTCCTGGGCCTAAAAAGAAAGACTGAAAACCTCCTTTCAGATCTGGTGAGAATGTTTATCTCCAGCCAGGTGCCACCTGGAGTAAAACCTAAAATGTTTTTTATGTTTTACAACTGATCTCAAGATTTCTTCTTATAGGAAACATTACACTTTTGTTATGTGTTTGCAGGGGTGAAGCATACATAAAGGTATTTAATTACACTGTGTGCACTGCGTGAGTCCAGAGCTGAATAATCATTATATAATCAGCAGATATTTGATTATTCCAGAATAATCAAATATCTAAATTAATATGCAGTCGATATCTGTGATCAGTTCTTAATTTACGAATATTGCCTAAATGTAATGATCACCTGAAATTGGAGTCAGATTGAACAGGGAGCTAGATCAAAACTAAAAAAAAAAAAAAAAAAATCGGAATAAATTCAAAAGCGCAAGTAAAAGACAGAGCGCATATTAAACCTTCAACCAGGCCTCTGGATTCGTTCTTTGGGCCAGAGGTAGACCTTACAAAACAAAAACCCAAAAAGACAAAACCCAGTCTCTGGTGATGTCCATGAGTTCCAGATTTAAGGCAGTGATTGCATGCAAAGGATTCTCTACAAAATATTAAAAATTTACATTTTATTCACATATTTATTTCCATTTACAGTCCCTGAAAATGGGGGCACTATGTATAAAATTGTAATTCCTAAGCATTTTATGCTATATTTTTGTTAAAATTAAAGCTTAAAGACTGTACTTCGATTTCAATTTGCAAATAGCAATGGATTCTATTTAAATAGCACTATTTTTTTTTGATGCTATTAACAATGCAACAATGCAAATAGCTATTGATTCTATTTACGCTATGATTAGTAGGATTTTCTGTAATTTATACTACTTATTGCAAATAGTGGCAATAATCTGCACCTCAGTATTGTAATACATTACAAAATAGTATGCAATAATTACTTAATGAGTGTAAATTTTAATTTTAATTTGAATTATTAAATAGATGCCATGTTTTTGATACAATAAAGCCCTCTCTACACCTACCCTAACCCTACCTGACATTTTAATTTCAACTTTTTTACTATTTCCTTCATTTTTATGATACTTTTTTATGAAAAGGTAGTATAAATCGCTTCTCCAACCTAACTATTTCTTTCCCACACTGCTTCCTTAAGTCTTAAAAAAGAGAGTTTGAGTACCAGACCTGATTCTCACCTGAGTATCTCCAGTTTACAGTGAGGATTCTCGAGTCCAGAAGAGAGACACTTCATACCAGAATCTTCTAGTTTATTGTTAGTCAGATCCAGTTGTCTCAGGTGTGAGGGGTTTGATCTCAGAGCTGAGGCCAAAGCAGCACAACCTTCCTCTGTGAGACTGCAATAACTCAACCTGTAGAGAACAATGACATTAATCACATTAATCACAAATCACATTAATAACATTAAAAAAAAATTTTTTTTGGAACAGCAAATTTTGCATAAAGGTTGGTTTGCAGCACTAACTTTTCATTTGTGATCACATGTTTTGTTGATTATGTCACCCATGCAAACATGTCCTTGCGGCTTTTTGTGGGGACAGTGGAGTAGGGCCAGCTCACACTAAACCTAAACTGACCAGTGCATTTACAGAGAACTGATTCCTGAACTATATGGTAGAATGAGTTAGCAATAACAAGCAGAAGTGAATCACATCATAATAACTGACTGGTAAAACACCACGTGTTAGATTGTGTCATTTACTGTGTACTGTACACTATATGACTTGATTCAAGGACACAGCTCAGGGCAGGCAATAGTATGACAAAAGATTAAAAAATAAATTGGTCAAGTACTAGGCTTAGGCCTAATTTATGTCTATTTATTTAAATGAAATTAACTTAAAAATGTTTTTTTTTTTTCAAGAAACACATAAAAATCCAGAGTGCTTTAAATATTTAAACGTCAGGAAAAGTAATGTCAGTAATATGTTATTTCTATTCAGGTTTTCTTGCATCTCTATATTATTTTTTTCTCAGTTCAGATGGGCTTTATTGACAAAATATTTTTTTCCAAAATCTTTGAACAGTATGCAATAATAGTATTAAAATAATGAATTGAGTTTTATGTTGTGTGATGTCACTTCCTCTGGTTGAAATTAATTGTGTCCCGCTCTCATCAGAACAGCTTAAGGCTTGAGACAGACAGGTACACTGCAAATGTGCTCCATTATATGGTATTAAAATATATGAGATTGAGTTAAAATGCTTGTTGATATCAGAGAATGACGTGTTTTACTGCTGGATTGAGTCGAATAGTGTGTTCGTTTAGTATTATTTTTCAGTATATCTTGAGTTTTGTGTTAATGACTTGGTTGAAGTTACCGCCCATGCCATTTTTAAAATTTAAAATTAGAGAGTAGAACATGTTCAACTAAATGTTTCCTTATTTCATTCACTTCTCTATCTTTCTCTCTCTTAGGAGTCAGTGAAGACGTAGTTCAAAAGTTCTTTCAATGTGGTTCACGTCATGAACAGATTTGTTTTTATGTGTGTTCAAGTTCAACTGTTGTAATATATTATTTTATAAAATAAACACAATCTTAAATACAGACCCTGGCTGTATCCAAACTTGATCAGGACCAGGACTGAGCACACCTGTTTTCGATTAATACTGTGGGCTAAGTAAGGGCTGCCTGTGCAGGGTCAGCACTAAGGGGCCAATGTTTTGGCAATGAGACCCTGCACTGGCAGCATGCTGGGGCCCCCTAAGCTAGCCCTAAGTGGGCCCATAAAGGGCCAATGAAGGCTTGTTTGCAGGGTACATAATCTGCTTTTCTTTCACTGAAAATCTGTATTCTGCGCAACTCCTGGTGCTTCATGACAGAAGTTTGACATTACTTTTTAAATCTTATCTATGCAATTCACTGTGCTCCCTCGACTGGTTAGTGGCCAAGACCTATATTTATTCAAACATAGCAATGGTTGGTCTAGTCTAAAATCCTTTATTTAAATTAAAGCAGGGGATAAAAGACATACGATTCAGCTATCTGAGGTTTGTATTTATCCACTGCTTTAAAGGGGAGGTCTATTTCATGCATTCTTAATTATTTAAACTGTTAAGATATTTTAAAAAATGAGTTGGAT
>JAUMHE010000008.1:202649-220038 GCA_032359235.1 Enteromius mattozi | reverse complement strand
TAGGTCAAGTTCAGGAGTGACTGGTTGTGGTGTGCTGGTGACTGACTCAGGATCGGGTGCTTGTGAGGATGTGACACATAAACATTATGCTAAACATAATTTGTGTTCCACAGAAGAAAGTCAGTCATAAAGAATGTCTAGAAATGATTCAGATTTTTAGTTGATGTTGGAATTTTTTTAACTATTCCTGTAAATGAACAAATAGAAAGATTCAAGCACAGCTTGACAAATGCTACTGGCATAGAAGTGCACGACTCACTCCTGTTTTAATGTCAGTAAGTCATGCCAGCTAACTTGTGATGGGACAGTTTCCCTGCAGCATGAAGCCGGCTGATCTTTATCACCACCCACTCTTTCTGTCTTTCTGTCCATCTTAAAAACCTTAACAGTTTAAAAATATATAAAACTTTACAATCCTCTTCATTTCAAATTACTTCATCAGAATCCTCCATTATGCAAACATCAATCAAAATCAAACTAACTAAATAATAATAATAATAATAATAATAACAACAACTATTCTCTCTCTCTTGTGTGCTCTCTCTCTCTCTCTCACACACACACACCACTGGTGGTTTAAAGAATTGGGCCAAACCCCAGAAATTCCAATCCAATTCTATATAAATAAATAAAGAGGCACAATGTGGAGTTTGTGCTTTCACAGCCTCAGTCCTGCAGTAACCTCTGCATTTGGCCATCCTCTGCCTCGCTCTTAAAAGAAGAAAAATGTGCCATTTGTTTCAAATGCTACCTCTTTTTCCATCACACATTCTGCATTTCTGAAACCAGAAGCTCCACTAGATTCCCAACCTCATGTGCAGATGAGAGTTTGTGTGGGTTTGTGTGCGTTAAAGGATTGCTTTTTTTGTATGACAGATGCAATCCATTTTATGTATGTTCTGCACATGTTACCATTTGAATGAAAATGTGAGATTGTACATTGTTTGACTGATTAATTGAGAGAGAGAGAGACTTTTCAGCCACACTTAATGAACTAAGTGAACTACAGTAAAGATATCATTAAACCAATATACCATCTTTGGCGTTTGGGGGCAGTAGAGATACAGAGGACTGACCAGTATTTTTTCTTTCTTTTTCTTTTACATATATAAATTTATATATTTGTGTGTTGCATAGGTAATGGTGTGTTGTGTTTTGCAAAAAGTGTTTTATGAAAATGAAAATCGAGAATTAGTGTATAGTTTTGCATATTTGGTGTGTGTTTCTGCTCTTTGAGTGTCAGCTTTCAGAAATGGTACGACAATTCTTCTATTTAATGTGTGGTGAATGTCAAATTTAAAGTTTTAGCTGGACAGATGTCACAGGTTGTAGTTGCAGAGTAAAAGCATGCAAAGTCTACTAGATTTTACTCAGAATTTGTCTAACATCTCAAGTCATTAAATCTGAAGCTAATAAAAAAGTAAAGTGGTCTTTTATGGAGGGTTTACTAGAATTGTCAGTACTGAGGCTGAATAATGTTTCAGCGCTGAAGTCATGAGCTGGCAGACACATACAACAGTTGAGTATTTAAGGTGTCCTTAAACAAAAACCCTTCAGCAGTTTGTATGCCACCACTGCAGAAAGAACAGCGTATTTAACATATCAAAAATGAAGCATTCTCAACCAGTGACCTTAACACTTCCACCATAAACTGCCTTTAAGTGCAAGTAAATAGATGCAAAATAAAGCTTACTGCTTTCTAATCACATTTACAAAGCTTTTTAATTAAAAGGATGTTTATCCTTGAACTGCCTGGAATAGTATTTCCCATAGTGCACTCAATTTCTAAAGTCATGAATAAAAACAAAAATCAATTTCCAGAAATAATCAGAACTGATATATATATATAACAGTTTTTAAAAATCATGTTATTTTTTTATTGTGCATTTCAATTAGTCTCAATCAAACTGCAGTTGGGTTATTTTAATTAGTTTAAAAACGAACTAATAATATACATAAAAATAAAAAAAGATGATCTTTCAATATAAAAAAACATCTGTTTTTCAAAATAAACTCAGAGTTTCATATCATGTTTCATATATAGATTCAAAAAGTTGATTTTATTATATATATATATATATATATATATAATACAATTACTTTCTTGAATCTCCAAAAAAAAAAAAAAAAAACACATAGCTGACTCCAGAATCCATTATAAAATATGGTTATATTGTGAATGTGGCATAATACAGTTCTTAACAAGAAAATGACTGACTTGTTTTGCTGAAGCTAAGATGCTGCAAAGACCCACTGGACAACCTTTAGCCCAAAATGCTTTTAGCTAGATTTTGTGCATTGTTGCATTATGTGTCACTTGCATTATATGTCACTTTCTGAGGCATTATTTTAAGAGTGAGGACAGGGTGAAGGCTTTAAAATACTCTGTTGTTTACGATGCAAATAACTGAGTGATCAGCTATTTAAAGACACAGACTGTCCCGCCTGTCTAGCCCATCTGCCTCTGTATGTTCCCACTCTGAGCAAAGAAAGGATAGATTGAGAGATGGGGAGATTGTTATCTCTTATTAAATGGAGCTAATGGAGCATCTGTGTATGAAGGCACCACATAATGAGATAATCGCACTGCTTTCTTACAGCACTGTTGACTCAACTATTTTACTTTTATTATTTTTTATCTCTCAGGGAGAGAAAAAAACGAAGCAGTATCCCAGGTATCATACATCAAACATCTTGTGACCGCTATTTTTTTTTTTTTTTGGCAATGAAATGTAATCTTTGTTTAGTTTACTGGAAGTTGTATCCTCTGCTTTCACTCTTTTCTGGCTATAAATGGACATTTGTGTTTATATGCATTCTTTAGAGTGCAAAGGATTTGAATTTGCCTGCCTTTGTGTGTGTGTGTGTGCGTGTGTGTGTGTGTGTGTGTACTTCAGCAGGATTATTCCAGGAGGTGGTGACTGACATGTGGTCTGTTTGATACAGTGGTTGTACATGTCTGAACACGGCCGACATCGAGAACAAACCCTGAATCAGATCAGCACACAGAACTCAACAAACTCAAAGCACACTTTACTGGTGGAATCTTCTATATTCGCTTCATTTTTTTTGCTCTTTCTTTTAACAAAATAATGTTTGCATCATTTAAGTGTGTAGATACTCTTAGGTACTCTTAGGTACGTGTGTAGGTACATATTTACACTATTTTCACTGTTTTGGAAAGAAGTCTCTTCATGCACTTTTAGTTGAACAAAGAAAAAATACAATAAAAACAGTAAACTGTGGATTATTATTACAATTTAAAAATAACTGTTTTCTATGTGAATATAATGTAAATTGTAACATATTTATTCAAATGGAAAACAGTTATTTTCAATTGTAATCATATTTTACAATATTACTGTTAAGAAAAGAGAAAAGAACACACTATTAGCTCCAGTTCTAGTCATACAATGAAATTAGTCTCCTACTTACACAGAGCTGCCATCTCTTTGGGAAGGTCTGCTCCAAATCGTCCAAATAGGCTGCCATTGGCCAGAAGATCGAAGGGGGAGTGGTTTCGCATTGAACTGAAGGCAAAGGGGTAGAACCCTGTCATATGACCCATAGGCCTCTCCCTATTGGTAGCCATTTTGATGATGGCGGTCCTCCAGTGTCCAAAGACTGTCCTATGGTCCTTTCGTTGTGATAGTAAATGATCACTTCTTTTCACTTCACACTTTTTTATAAAAATAACTCTCTTACTAAGCTTTCTGCAATAATCGTAAATCCATTATAAATATTTGTAAAGCACTGATCTGAATCGAAGATGATCTCAGCAAGTGATCCAGAATTGATGCACGATAATCCAACAGATGCCTGCAGAAAAACAAAAAAGGAAATAAACTATTAACAACAGTTTAGCACAAGAGATCAGACCAGTGCTTTCTCGTACAATTAGTCAGGATCCAACTGAAACATATTCAACATATAAAGAAGGGTTTCACTTTATTTTGATGGTCCCTATAACACATTCTGTTGACTAGAAGTAACATTGCACCTAAATATCTATTAACTCTCATTAGATTGTTAGTAGACTGGTAGGGTTAGGGGTAGAATAAGTTGACATGCACTTGTAAAGTTACTTACAGTCAGTAGAATATCCAACACAGTCTCACAACCAATTCGTACGTATTCGTATGAGGTCCCAAATTCATACTAATTCGTACTAATTCGTACAACTTCACTCGTATGATTTTGTACGATTTGTCTAAAACCCCCGTAAAGGGTAGGTTTAGGGGCGGGGTTAAGGTTTAGGTCATTCATACAAACTCATACGAATTGGCAACTAGTAAAATACGTACGATTTAGAAGAAATCATATGAATTCATACCAGTGAGGTTATACGAATTACCTCATAAAATATGTACGAATTGCCGTGAGATCAGGTTGGAATATCTGTCGAGAGACCAACACAATAAAGAGTTAGCAGATATCATCAATCAGTCTTCTGATACCCTAATGAGAGTTAGCTGACATGTAAACTGTAAAACAGTAAAAAACTGTGAAAATGCTACGGTAAAACCCTGTTAAATGGTTAATAATAAATTCGTGTAAAATATACAGGGAAAAAAAATGTAAACTGACATTCCCATAATTCCCTGCGTTGCATTTCAAATTTAGTTTGAATTTGATGGTTTTTTTTCTTTGAAATAACTGTTTCGTCTTCGTTTTTTCTTGTTAGTTATGTTTATTAGGGTTGTATGTTACACGTAATTTTTTTTAATTAATGTTTATTGCATATTTCAGTTTGATGAGTCTAACCATGATGGTGTTTAGTGTCTGAGTGAATGACACTGAGCACCTTCTATACATGTTCATGTTTAAAAGCTGATTGTGATTGACTTTGGTTCATCACATGTCTTTCTCATCACCACCTGCATTTTTTGGCTATCAGTGTATTTAAAAGGTACAAAACAGATTTCAGAACTTTAATAGGTTGGTATATTAACATTATATCAGTTAATTAAATTGCGGCATTTAACTGTGAACTTAAACTGTAAAACCTAAAATGTTGTTACAGTTTTTTATGGTCAAATTGCAGCAACCACAGCTGCTGGTTTTTACTGTAAATTTTACAGAATTTTTTACAGTGTAGGTGCGATATTATTTATTGTCAAAAGAATGTTCAAAAGGTGTACCTAAAGACGAATAATGCAGAATTTAAACCGTCTACATCTGACAGCTATGAGATCACCATCTTCTATGTCACAGTAAAAAAAAAAAAAAAAAAAAGTCCATCGAATATACCATCTACAGTTTTGCGTCTTCATTTTTTTTTTTTTGTTTGTTTTTTTTTCATTCTTTACACACTTAGAAATGTGCATTTGATGTTGCAGTGTGAATGATGTCTGGGGAAAACACAAATAACAAAATCAGATCTGACCATTCAGATTGAAACACACACGTTTCCAAGAACCTGAAATTGCAATCTGATTTCAGACCACATTTGAATGTGGTTTGGACTGGGTTTGTAAAAGCCAGATTTCATGTGGTTTTCTGCTGTTAGGTCTGTAAACAACTAAATGGGTTTGAGCTGGATAAGCCAAAAAATAAAAATAAAATGCTGCCTGTCTGAGCAAAAATCTTTTTACAAATAATTTATCCTGAATTGGTGAACAGCTTAGCCATGTCCGCCAAATCAGTTGTCAGATTTCGCATATATGACATGCTTTTAAGTGACAAGAAACCATTGAAACTTTGAGTTCAAATCCTTTTGAGTGCTTATTTTCTTCAGTTAAGTCATTTTACTTTAAAGACATCTGAGATATAAAAGACTCAGCATCATAATCAAACAGACATGACGCCAGTTGCTTTAGCGAGAACCACTGTGAAAGAAATTGAGAGCCAACTAACAGATGAAATGAGGGGGAGAAACAGAGTGAGTCTCTTGTTGGGGCATTCATTTGAACGGCCTCCAAGCCATGAAGTGATTCCAGGCAATGCCATATGATTTAAATCAGAGACACAGCTCAATAAAGCTGCCTCTGTTCTATTGCCACATGCCCAGGGTGGAGGGCACCCAGCACTTGCTAACCCCCTCCTCCTGCCTCCATCAGGACTTGATGGAAAGTTCCAGAGCACAGACCCATAAATGGTGAAGCTGACTTTCCATATCTTCATACAGATTACAAATACAAGTTTTCTTAACTGACACACATGACTGTAATGGATTGCATTTTTTAAGGAGCAGATTTACAGGTTTTAGCACATTTTAGATGTTTTATAGTAAGCAGTTTCCCTTTGGCATCTGTTTTCATTTTACAGGTACATTACCTGATACCTTTTGCATTTTAGATTTGCATAAAGACACAATTTATAAAGTTCACTGCTTTTAATCTACTAACAAAAGCCTCTGTCTTTGTATGTCTCTTTGCCTCGTTCTTTCGTTTAATTGCAGTCTGTTGCTCTGTAAGGCTGTGTTCATTTGGAGCAGGGCTGCAGTAAACTGTTCCACATGTGAGGGCTCAGCAGAGTGGCCATGTTTCAGAAAGCATCAACAATCAATCCTGCTCTAATCATACACACATAAACACTGAACTACATTCAGATACACTACACTGTCCCGTTACTGACTGACTACATGTCAAATAAAATATGACCTATAGTATTTTATTGTATTTTATTTTATTTAAGCCCCAAATTCCCCAGAACTGAATTCTTTATATTTTCTTCATCCCTCCCTCTTTGACTCGCTGTCCTTTGAAAATCCCCCTTCTTGACATGTTTTCGTCTTCAGCGGTTTCTTCATCTCATTCAAGATGACAGTTTTCAAGATGTTTTCAACAAAGTGATGAGAAGAACAATCAAAAAAATAAAAAAAGGCAGAACAGTATGAAAGAAAACAATAATGTGTTTTAAAAAAAAAAAAAACTGATAAAGGTTATAAAGAAAAGAAAAGAAAGGTTTTGTATGGAAATGTAAGCCTTATGAAGAGAACAGAAAACCAAACAGAATCATTATTAAGTACTTAGCAGTAAAAAGTGATCAAAATGAGAACGAAAAGAGTAAACAAAAGTGCAAAAAGCAAAGCCAGGAATGAAACATTCCTCTATTGTGCAGTAGTTGCTCATTAATTAGACACACATTGGGTATAAGGAGAAGTCTGTTTTGTGTGTGTTAGGGGTGAATGAGGCCTTGCAGCATATAAAAAGCAATGGTTTTATTTCACCCAGTAAAATGGTGAAATAACAAGCAGTTATACAGGAGAACTGCCTATACAGGTTAATGACTTGTGAGCAAAGCGTACCCAGCATTCACCTAGAGCCTACCATATACAGTATAAATATGTGGTAACGCATACTGTAGAAATACTTTCTTTTAAATAGCGTTAGAGGAAGACATGACCAATTTTATGCACACATATTTGTTTTTATGGAATTATGTTCACCGAAAAATATTATACATCTACAAAAATTTGGGAAAAAAGTATTATTACATCACTTTCACACTAATGGGTCAATGGAGTGAATGTGTGCCCATGGCAGTTCAAACAGCTAATAAAAACATCACAAATTCACTTCATCCATTGCTGAGCAAGCTATTTCACCAAGTGAATAGCTTAGCCTCTGGTTTGTATGTTTCTTTCATTTAACCCATGTCCCTAGGCTTCAGATGAACACATGTCTACTCTCTCCTGTGGCCCTCTGCAGGGTGCACACCTTTACACTGTCAACAAAAGCTCCTGTGTGTGCCCTGCCTCAATGCTGCATTTATAGGACGGGCCGCCTGGCAGGGTTTGCCTGGTCTGGTTCTGCTCTAATTTACCAGCGTGAACAGAGGGAGGGGGAATAAAGAGAGGAGGTAATGAGGTAATGCCCACAAACTTTCTATGATGCAATATTGGGAAATATTTATCTTATCTTAACACAAAGACAGCATAAACACAGTCAGAGCTGAAGGTCATGTTTCTAAATAATCAACGGATCGCATTGACTGTTCCTGTCAATTCTTACTTCATAAAAATAAATAAATAAATAAATAATAATAATAATAATAATAATAATGTTCATTTACATTTGGATTATAAGATGTCCACTTCAGTATTAGCACAAAACTTGGAGCACATATATTTGTAGCAATAGCCAAAAATACATTGGCTCAAAATTATTGACTTTTTAATTTTTTATGATACACATATACATATATATTTTTAAATAGTAATATGCATTGCTAAGAACTTTATTTGGACAACTTTAAAGACAATTTTCTCAATATTTGACGCCCTTTAGATATCAAATAGCTGTATCTCGGCCAAATATTGTCCTTATTATTTATTCAGCTTTTGGATGATTTATATAAATCTCAATTAAAACAAAAAAACACTTATGACTGGTTTTGTGGTCCAGGTTCACAAATGGTCCTTTGCAGCACCCGTTTGCAGCACCCCAGATTAGATTAAAGCCACCCTTTTTCACAAATACTTAATAACATGTGTTAATAACAGCTTGGTCCCCTCGTATTTACATGTAATAATAAAAATGATCTATCTATGGGTGTAAAACTTTTCTATTAAACAAGAAAGTAAGTTCATTATTTATTGATCAAAATTTAATATGGGAGATAAGACTAACAGACTGATAGACTACATATCACCCATAAAATAGCAAATAAACAAGGACGAACAAGTACATTTTTATTGTGTTGAGGTGCAAAACTGATCTGGTACTTGGTAGTTTTTAGCCAAAACAAGTATGCCAACATGCATGGCATTACATGTCCTCATCACAGGAAACTATTGACAAAAAAACTAAAGCTAAAAGAACCTATGCTGCTTTATGTTACCATGTTTACTACTCCACTTTCTGCTTTGTCTATTACTACTGTACTTCTTCTGAAACATTGCATTGCCATATGTAAATATTTTTGGCATGAGAAATGCTTGTGATGTTCATTTGTAAGCCACTTTGGATAGGAATAACAGTATGTGTGACAGCCAGTGAGCACAACGTGACTTTAAGTTAACATTTTTATGATTGCATTGGGTTTGAATGATAAATTTCCCTTTTTTTGTGGTAGACAGATTTTTGTGAATATTTTGTTTATGAACTGTGAAAAAAACTGTGTAAAACTGTGGATCTAACAAAATCTACTCGATGCTCTGTTTGAGCATCCTGACCAGTTCAACACAGCAACACAAGCTAATGGTGTGAATTTGAGATTTGAGACTTTCTGTTTGGCCGACCAATGGAAGACATAAGAAATGTCCAGGAAACTTAAATAGCTTGTTGATCTAACTTAATAGAATTATGACATCTAGTTCCATTCATTTGAACTGATTTATTTGAGCTTAAAGTAAGTTAATTGTGAGTAAAATTCATGCTAATATAATGAGATCACACCAATTTCATTTGACATGTTCTGTGAATGTTCCCTGAACATAATTCACTCTTGTTGACCCAACCATTGCTGTTTCTGTACAGACTGGTGCCTTTGTGCAGAGTTTCGTTGAGTTTTCTGCAGTTTTATGAAAACGGAAAGTTAACTTTTTTTTTTTTTTTTTCAAATGTTTTCATTTAACAATTTCATTTAACATAATTTAATTGAGTGCAAATGACAAAAAAACTAAAGATTTGTGTTGTTTTAGCTTATTTTATTCAAGTAAACTTAGAAAACAACTAGAATCATTTTTTGAGTGTGTGTGAAAATAATTATTTTATTTATGCAGTTATGCACATGCACAGAAATGACCAGCTTCAACTTTAATTCTACTGAGCCGATTGTGATTAAAATGTGGTTCTAACAGTGACATGCTCTCTGAATGCAAACCAAAAACTACACAATGCAGAACCCGTTTCACTGACTGTTAATTGCTCTAAAGTCCACATAGAAACACCTTAATTTATGACTTTGTGTAAGAACATGCAATTAGAAGTAAAAATGACATTTTGGACTCGGTCAGACACATCTAGTATTTAATGAAATGTTTAGTAGTTTTCCTGGCAAACAAAACACACAATCTGCTATAGATTCATAAACCCATAAACTGCATGTGTTAACTTACCTTCAGTCGAATATTTTCAAAGAAAGGCTATGTTATGGCACTATAACATTCTATGTAATACCCTGGCACAGAATGGCATGAATTAATCAAAGTAAACCTCTCAGTAAAATTAACAGTTCTGTATTCATGAAGTGCTCTCTTTGGATTTGAACAGTACTGCTTGGGCACTACAGTTCAACACTGTTCATATTAAACAAGGTCTTTATGTCACTTTGAACATGGCTTTTAAAAAGGTCTGCCTCAGCACCTGGCCATGGCCATGTGTGACAAAAGCTGACTTTGCTCCAGGTTCGAGGGAGCTTGTCTTTGATGCGTGCTAACGAATAGGGTTTGGCACCTCCAACAAGAGCCCTGCAGTTCCCCAAAGAAACGATGAACAGCCACAAAGGCAAAACACGTCTGGAAAAACATGAACTAAGAGGGAATAATTACGTTGCTGAAATATGAGCCATAAATCAAGGTGCCTTGAGGGAGGTTGTGAACTTCAAACCAAAGGATGTGGTGCATTAAAACACAGACATATTAACACACATATGCAAGGCAGGGATTTTCACATGCATGCCTACGGACTCAGCAAATACAGATGGCCATTATTGTACACAAGCGTGCATGTGTCAAAATTGAGACTCAGAGTCACATTTTTCACCAAAGCACTGCATTTAAATGTCCACCTAAACCAAACTAAAACATACAGATGCAGGTAATGGCTTAAGTTTCCATCCTCTAATAAACTGGAACACAAGTCTTTCCTCCCTACAAAATATTTTTATGAGTGCGGTCACTGTTGGTGCACAATAACACAATTTATGAACGTCATTATGTCGCTGGCTGTGTAGTAAAAAGGGGTCAGAATATTCATATATAGTCTTAATGGCCTCAATATTGTATATAGTTAGTTGACACCAGTAAGGAGCTCCTTGTTTAAGTGCTGGTACAGTAAACATCAAAATCACAGTTCAACCAATTATTCAAAATTCTGTCATTATTTACTCACCCTCATGTTGTTACAAAAAAAACGTTTTTGTTTTTTTTTTTGTTGTTGTTGTTGTTGTTGTTTTTGCCTTTGCACTGAAAGTTAACAGGGTCCAAGTTAATGAGCATGCTGGACCCAACAAAAATACTTTAAAATATACATACAGGTTTGGAACAACACAATGATAAATAAATGGACCTTTAAGACCTGAAACACACTCTTCAAAAGTATGTAAATGCACATGCTTCTGGCTTTGCTACAAGACATGCTGCAACAGATATTAATATTATTCAGTTTACTCTTTCAAGGCTACTGTCCTCCCTGAGCAACTTGGATAAATTGCTTACTGTACCGTATGTCTAACTAGGTAGTACTTTATTTTACAGTCCTGTTCCACATGTACATACAATACTTATTATTGTAACAACAATATAACTGTATAACAACTAGGAGTAAACCTGAACCTGCCCTAAACTTAACCTTAACTCTTACCTTATGTTACCTGATACTTTCTTAGTTAAGTACTCAGAAAAGCACATACTGCAACATAAAGTGCAATGGTATTTATGTAATAACACTGTGATTTGAAAGTAACTAAGCCAACTCTGATTACTCATTTTTGTTAGCATTTGTTAATGCATGTTATGTAGAATGGTACGCTGTACTTATGTTGTGTCGGTCAAGCATTCACATCTGGATTTGTGTTCTTCCATAAAGTCTCTGACCTGACATTGCAGCACAAACAATTCCGATAATCAAATTTCTCATTTTAGAGCAAGACCTGAGGCCTATTTCAATTCTGAAATGCACAATCCACATCCAGATCATTCAGCATAATCATTCAGCATTTATAAAATGAGTTAAATTGCTTGCATTATAGCACTTTCTGACACAACTTCTTTGACTACGAACCGCACAATGGTGCCGTTATATAAACCAGATTCTGTTGATTGACCCCAGTAGTTGAAAGGTCCCGGCTGTAGTCACCTTTAAGTGCCTGGAGCAACGAGTGTGGGTCAGAGGTCACGTCTAATTGAGATTGTGGCCAGGTACAAACACATACTCAACACATAGTAAATTACATCTTTGTCTACTGATGTGGATTGCATTTGAGGTAGACACATTAAGCTATTCTCTTTTATTTTATCTTATCTTAAAAGTGTTTTTTGTTGTTGTTAAAAAAACAAGAACATCAGGACACTTTTTGCCTCATAAGCATCTCATATTTTATGTCTCAACCCAACACATTTCTCTAATAAACCACATGTAAACTGTTTTTAAAATTCCAAATGCTTCGAGTCACTCCCTTTGTTCTTTTTCCGGCATCTCCACCAACTTTTGTATGTTTCCTTTTCTCTATTTCTCACCATCTTTCTCACAAATAATCAATCTAAATGCATTGCAAATGTGGCAGCAGTAAAGCATTAACACGGGCCCGCTGCAGACTGCCAGCACATATGGAGAACACTTCTACAAGTTCTGCATGAATTATGTAGCTCCTTTCCATGAATTATACAATCTGTAGTGAACTTTACAATTGTATTACCTGCTCAGTTTCCTCTGTCAGGTGGTACAGGATGTGCTGTGTGAAAGAAATTGGCTGCAGAAGGTAGCTCATACATAGTGTTTTCATTTTATTATTTTATAAAAGTTAAAAAATTATTTTCTTTTTCTGGTTAGGGCTGGGGTATGTGTAATCAGGTTAGGGTAATTAATTTATATAAAACAATGGATGCCTATGCTGCTGATTTAGATAACTAGGTAATGTGTGTCTTTCGTGACACGGACAGAAGTAAAAGAAAGTGGCAGATGGAATTGGCTCAGAGTTGACAGACAAGCAGAGACGGTGAGAAGTGGAGAGACAGACAGCGTTCTCTGCCTGAAGGAACTGTCATTCACAAAAAGCTGAGAACAATAAGAAATGGAGGGAGGTGCAGTTAAAGTATTTAAATAGAGCGTGCTCTCTCGCTTTCTTTCTGTCAATCACACGCAAACACTGCACCGGAGCAAACAGGAGCGATGCGTTTAAAGTGCAGCTAGACTAGATGAACAACGCCAGCCTGACAGCCAAGCTCAAGACATCATGCTGAAAGATTGACTGATGAGCTATAAATCACACATGCATGCCCTAATTATTGTGCTTGTATACCTCGTGAACACAATTTAAAAAAAAACATTCCATTTACAAACTATTTTAAGGTGTGTTAATCAGTTTAAATCATTTCCATACTGCTTTGTCGATCAGGATTTATGGTGTTTATCTCAGTTCAGCCATATGATGATGGTTTCAGGGCATGATTTCTTTTAGCTTAAATCATAATGTAAATTATTCGTTTTTGAGAAACATATCAACGCATTTAAGCTAATGAAACAGCCTAAGGAGTTTTCATAAACCAGATGCATGCACACAAAGAGGCTAGTACACAAGTAAAACTCTATCTTTGAAAGACCATTGTTTATATTGACCTTGACGACCATAGCATCTGCATAATCACCATAGTAACTACAGCTATTGTCATTATACTGTGGAATGAAAAAAAAAGTCTTAAGATGCTTTTGTAAACGTTCTGTCAATTTGCCTAGTTCATATGCGTGGTGTTGGATAAAAGCCGTTTTATTGCAACTACTATGGCATTTTGTAGATCAGGTCTTGATGAGTTTGCTTCACCAAATCTTTTTAGTGTACATACTAACATGCAAATACCTGATATTATATATTGTTTGTGGCCTGTAGTTAACAAAGGTTTTGATTGGTTGTTTTTGAGCAGGTCTAAATATATACGTATCTTACGAAACCCTCACACAACTAATGAAATTGTGTGTTAGCCAAATAAATGCTGACGAAAACCCATGAAAGCTATTGCCGCACACAACAGGCTGTAACTAGAAAAATCTGTGAGCTAAAACCCACTGCTTTTGGAGATCATTAAATATGTGGGTGGTACATGATAAGTACATTGTTTAATCCACACTTCAAAAAATGTAATTTATTAGGATGTTCAGTTCTTCAAACCAGTGTTGTTACTGAGCTGTTCACAGCAGCAGCAAATGCATTATATTCTAAAGAATAACAAGTGGAACGTACAAAGTTGTACGTTGGATATGTAAAACCATCCTAATTATTAAGAGCCTTGAGGAAAATTGCACTGATCAGAAGTTGCTGTTTCAAAACTTGGGAAATTTACTAGACATCATAGTCATGTATTATTCATTCAGACAAATTCCTTGGAAACAAATAGATAATTAAAAAAATAGATACAAACAAGACAACTATCTGAGCATTATTTGTATCATTTTTTAGATGAAACAATTAAAAAGGATCTCAGTTTTGATCCTTCCATTGTGAGGTTGTCTGAATGAACGAGTATGGAGTGGCTCTTTCCCGACCTCTCTGTACAAATACACAACATATTTCCAGTAAGGAAGTAAGAGCAGTCTCAACACAAACATTTTATCGCGTATGATATTCAAAACAGCTGATATTGATATATTTCCATTGTATTTGGATAATTACGTGATTAAGGTGTTTACATAACCTTCAGCAAAGCTACTGACAGGCTCTCACCTGTCCACTTGTGATATTAAAGCAATTTGTTGATGTGCTGCTCTTTTGTTTAAAAGGATATCAAGCAAAGAAAGGGACAATAGCCATGTTTTCTTAAAGCAACTACCCAGAAGATTTATACATGAATCTATCTGTGCATGTAAAAGTATGATTGGGAACATTGCGTCATTATGGCTAGAGTCAAATCGAAACATGGCATTCATCAGAAGCCTATTGTTCTTTTGTGTGTATAGTCAGTGTCTATAAAGGTTAAGCAAGCATTTGACAAATTAAAAAGAGACAAACAGCTCTTTGATAGGGCACAAATCACAAGCTGTTTTGATCAGATAATGCAACTTATTTTACATTTGCAGCAAATCTTCACATCTTCATATATTTTCTGACCAGAATCTTTCCTCAAAACACCATGTAAACAAGTCTCCTCACGACTGCAGAAAAGCTGATATACCCAATTTAAAATTCACAATATTCCTGTCATTAAAAGGTTTCAATAAAACATTTGAGCTGTTGCATTCTGTAGCAGCTAACTCTAAATTGCAAGTTTAGAAGTTGTGAGCTGTCTGTCATTTCCTAGCAGCAGGTTGAAGCCGTTTCTGTTGATTTTATCAATGTCTGAACATGATGATCTTGATAAGACGTTTTTGCTGACAGCTGCCAGTTCAACTCATTGACATGTAGCATCCAATTCAGACACTCTTAATGGCACATAAAAACACTACAGATGCACAATCCAGGCGAATTCATGAAAAAAATGTCATGACACTTTTCTTTCAATATCTTTAACCTTGTCTTAAGTTCAATGTCATACTCACACACATACAGATCTGTACGCAGGAATTACCTGTAAAACACATTTATTCTTGCTCTAACATGTCTTTCGCATTCTCTTTCGTTTTCATGAGTAGGGCTTTATTCTGGGGGGCAAAGCTGTACATGAAAATAAAACTCTTCCGAAACTTCTTAAATGTATGTCATTGTGGTCTGTTAAAGCATGGTGGAGATCAGACTTACCTGAAATGCTGACTGAAGGTCTGGGGGAAGCTTGAACTGAGCGTATGAGAGTCAGTATAAGTCAGATGTGTCTCTCTGTGTGAATAAAGAAGCCTGTTGCATTCCGCCTTTTCTCTTTCGCTCCCCCCTCCACCACCACTCACTCTACCTCCTCATTCGCTCTCTGGCATTTTTGCCCTCCCCCTTTCAATCAAACTTTCTCTGCCATGCATGTCTTCTTTCCAGCTGTTGTAGTTTTGTGTACAGTAAAGCGCTCCTCAGTTGTTGCCTACTACTTGTTGCTCTCTCTCTTCCTTTTGTCTCAGAAATCACTGAACACTTTGATTCATAAATACAGCCCTGGTCACGTGACACAATAATTCAAATATACAGGGCTTTTTTTAGAAACCATAGAATGCCTTCAGGGATGGAAAATCAGAACCAGAAAGCTTAAGTTTCCCTCTCTCTGCCCCCTCTATTCTGCTATATGTCTGCTCCTATAGCATCTCTCTCAGTTACCACCCGCCTTCTCCTTGGGTGTCAGTTTCTACATCCTATTATCCTTCCATCTCCTTCCACGCTTTCTCGTCAAACTGCTTACTCTGCTTTTTTCTTCCCCCTGACTATTTTCCCTCCGTTTGCTCTCATGCCATCACGGTTTCTTTTGTCTTCCTCTAAGTAAGTTTTTTTCATACCTTTCATGTTTCTACTAGATATTGAGGCTATTGTATTTCTCAGAAAATCCCATGTCATTCATTCCACTGAATTAAACTCTTAAAAATAGGGGGGTTTGTGATAGAACCATTTCGGGTTCCCCAAAGAACTTTTCGGGTTTTTAGAAATGTGATTTGAACAGGATTTCAAACCACAAAAGAATGTATGAATGGTTCACATTAATATAATCAGATTCCAGTCAAATATGCATAACAAAATAATAATAATATTCTTGACTTTTCTATGACTTCAGAAAACTGGAATATAACACAGTTGTAAGGATCATTTTTATGATAGTTATAAAATGTTGAACTCTTTTTGAACCATGGAGAATATCTATGGATAAGGAATACCTGACATCTTCAGCAATTCTCCTTTAGTGTTCTACAGAAAACATACAATTTTGTTTTTGGAATGACAGGAAATTTACTACACTTTTTTATTATTTTGGTCAGAACTATTTCTTTAATTCTTGCTCTAGCGTTTCATTTATGTTTTACAGACATGCTAGTGTCCAAAATCAGCAATTAAAGCCATTAAACATGCAACCACACACATAAATGTTACCTTTATGTTATCACTCATGCACACACGGATGGTGCTCTGTGGGAATATCACAATCAGTGCAGGGTTTGTAAAGTGACTGTTACCAGATAATGAACTCTTTGATTGGCACTGGCCCTTTGAGAACACTCAATCACGAAGCAAACTGTTCAGAGATCAGATTTTATCCTGTCTAGATCTTGCAAAAAGGTAAAAAAAAGAGCTATACTATACTAAAACTATACTTAAACTAACAAAGATTAACAATGAATAGCTGTATTTTAATCTAAATACTAGAATTCTGATCAAATACTAGAACAAATGTAATACTTATTGTTAGTTAATGAATTACTAATAAGACTTAGTTGTAAAGTCTTAGCTTTACATTTCTACAAGTACTAATGAGCATAAAACTGTTTTATATGAAAAGTATAAAAATGTTTAGTAGAGTGAAGCAAAAGCATGAAAAAAAATTTAAGAAGATGAGATGAAAATACAATAATGTCCAGGCCTGCATGTTAGAAACTGTGACGATGAATAACAGAGGAAACAGTTTTGCAGATACAGTCACAATGTTTATTGACAGAAGTATCAATAACAG
>JAUMHE010000008.1:188941-200335 GCA_032359235.1 Enteromius mattozi | reverse complement strand
TTTCCACTTCGGTTTTAGACAAACACTCACAATGTCATGTAATACTTCAAAAATAGAAGATCCAAGTGCAGCATTTATTAAAGTTCCAAAAACAAACAGTGTATTCCAAATCATGGCAAAACAGAGTAACAGAAACATGTAGCAGAAAACAATAAACCAGCAACCACCGAGAACAAGTTATAGATCCGGATGAGCTAACGAGGAGGAGGAGGTGAATTATGGCCAAGTATGGTGGCCCATGTTGTGGAAGAGTAAACTGTAGTGAGCCCTGTAATGAACTTGTAGACTTCAGTGTGCTCTGGAGTGAACTCATAATCTGGAGTGGACTCTAAGGGCTCCCAGACTGGATCAGGCTCTTGAGTGGACTCTGAAGACTTCCGGACTGGAGCAGGTTCATGAGCGGACTCTGAGGGCACCCAGACTGGAGTAGACTCTGAAGGCTCCTGGACTGGTGCTGGCTCTGGAGTGGATTGTCCATAGTCCACAATCCAAAAGAGCCCAGCCTAGCTGCTGGATCTGTTGATACCTGGTTTATTCTTTCACGAAATACTCCAAAACAAGAGCATTCAAGTGCAGCATTTACTAGAGAGTCAAAAAACAAACAGTGTTTGTTTATAGTGATGGAGCCCCTCGATTTTGGGTAAGGGAGCAAGTCTACTTCCTATGTATACTTCAGGCAGCTCCATATACCACAATGCATTTGTAGCATTCATGTGACTGGAGACTGGGAAATTCCTGAACAATGAGACAATGTCTCAACAATGTCTCATGTACCTGTTTTCTTATTCCTGATAAATGATAAATCATTGTGAATTAGCAGTGGAACATTGCTTAGTGCTGTAGTAATTAGTTTATACTGTGTCTACTCTGAAAAAAAAATAAAAAGAGGTATGATCAAAACTAAGTTACTCTAATTCACCATTTAACGTGCATATTAAACCTCTTCAACCTGATTCTAATTAACCACAAGATATTTATGCAATATCTTGTGAGGTAATGCATGGTAACTAAGGTTAGCCTAGTGCTACAGACTTGCCTACCTATATGCGTTTTGACCTCAAAGTACACTAGTACGATTTGTCACTCTAAACTACGCAAAAACCTGGTTGCATCTCTGTCAACACGCACTACTCAAATCAAACAACTGCAAAAGATGAAGAGCGTTTTTCTTTTTTTAGTTTTACGTTTAAATTTACGTGTTTTATTTCTCTCCAAATTGGCTCTGGTTGCGTTGCGTCCGTGAGTCTATGCGCTCCTCCTACTTATAACATGCATTTAAAAATGCAGCACATGCAAAACATCTTCCCCTGTAATGACTTGTAATGAGAAGCATTTCTAAACCTGTTGTCCAACAAAAGAGAACATTATAGCATACTAAACAACATCAGCTGAATATACCTTACTTGTATCTTATTATTCTAATCACAGAATAAGGCTGAAATATATGTTCTATACAGTAAGACGCCCTTTGTCAGGGGTGTGTGGTGCAGGAAAGCACGAAGGGAGATTTGAATTCACGAAATGACAAATCTTTAATTCTCCAGACAGGCAAACGAACAGGCAGGGTAGTTAACACATATGGTAACATTGAGGACCAACAATCAAAGAGAAAACAGAACAGGCTTCTAAACACAGGAAAACACTCAGGGAGAACTGAAAACAGGTGAGGAGCACAGGTGGACACGAGTTAATTAATCAAACTAAACAAGACAAGGAACATGACCAAATTAGGAAAACCAGGAAGACACAAAATGAAACCAAAACCAAACAGACAGTGCACCTGACACCCTTAGGCTTCTATTATGAATAAGACACACATTACTGTACATGTGTTTATAGCCCTAAATAATGACCAATCCAAGAAAAGTAATACTTCTCTTTAACTAAATTTAGCTAAATACTAAATTTGAAGTAGACTTATGATAATCCATGTTTTTCTGAAGTGTTTTTGTTTAAATGGAATTTTAGATAAAATTATATATGTGTTTGTATGTGTGTGTGTGTGTTTATATATATGTATATATATATATATATAATATATAACAACCCCTCCAATGATACTGAATAACTTTTATCAAGTTGAGTCTCATTTATTTCCCTTCTTTGTCTTTTTCTTTTCTTCTGTCTTCCTCAGGTATAACATGTTTATTGTCATGTACCCCTTGGGAGTAATTGGAGAACTGCTGACCATACATGCATCCTTACCATATGTGCGGAGATCTGGCATGTATTCCCTGAGGCTCCCCAACAAATACAATGTGTCCTTTGACTATTACTACTTCTTGATCATCGTCATGCTGTCCTACATCCCATGTAAGAACTCAACTCAACTACTTCGACTATTACTACTTCTTAGGGGCCCACTGCTCTGGGTGTGTGTTCACGGTGTGTGTGTGTGGTTGTTCACTTCTCACTGCTGTGTTTGTGCATGTTGGATGGGTTAAATACAGAGCACAAACTCCAAGTATGGGTCACCATACCTGGCCACAAGTCACTTCACTTTACTCACTTTCACTTTCACTATTTCTAGGTTCTGGGTTGCTACATTTCTGACACTAGCAGAATCAGACTTTCATGTTAACTCTGCTACTGTTGGAAGGAATAAATTGACTCACAATAATATGTCTACTTGCATGCTACTATTTCCTCATTGGGGTTGCTATTTCGAGGGGGACGGCTGATTTTATTTTATTTATTTATTTTGGAAATTATTTTATTATTTCATTCAGTAGCCAACAATAAGACCAAAGTAGGCACATCATAGCTCCAAAGATAGAAGTTAATTATGTTTTCCTACAGGTGATGTTTCAAGCTTAAACACTGTTCATCAGACAAATAGCCTATGTACATAAACATAGTGCAATATATAATAACAAAAATGTAGTGGGATATATTTGTGTGTGCTTAGCTGCACAGTGTCGCCTTTTGTGATTGGCCATAATACCTGCAGATTGCAACTGATGGAAATGCTTGTCTATTGGTGTGCGTCATGCTCTTCACAGCACAGACTGTGAAAGCTTCAGACTGCATTAGGTAGCTAGCTATGTTATCAGGAATAAACAATGATTTTTGCTGAAGATCTGAAAATATTAGTTGAAAAAACTTGATATAGGGAAAGCTGTGTTAATGTTTAAGTCAAAGTCACACTGCTCAAAAAACCTGTGGTTTTGTTCAGTGTTGAATTCTGCAAGCTCGCGATTCCTCTCATTATAACCAACAAAGAGTCAATGTGTTAGATTCATAGATTAGAAGTTTGTGAGATTGCGATGAACTTAAATGAATGAACACATTTTAATAATCATAAAGGGAGTTTGCATTTGTGATATTGACTTTAGAAAACAATAAATTACAGAAAACAAAAAATCTAGTCCAACAATTCCAAACAAATTCACAGCGCAACCACTGCACATCTCCAAAAAAACACACAGTGTTTCATTTATGAATGAATATGCATTTTTTAACAAATCTTTTTGAAGAGTCTTGCTTCATTTTTGACCCCTTTTGTTTAATTTAAAAAGTAGTTTAGTTATTTAAAAAATTTACTGTTTGTGATTTTGGACCTTAAAGGGTTACTCCACCCCAAAATTTAAATTTTGTCATTAATCAGTTACCCCCATGTGGTTCCAAACCTGTTAAAGCTTTGTTTGTCTTCGGAACAAAATTTAAGATATTTTGAAAGATTAACTCAGGTATTTGTGAAAAGTAACTAGTAACTATAACTAATTACTATTTTAAAGTAACATGCCCAACACTGGTTAATACATTAACTAACATTATACTACGGGGCCATTGAATGCTTGAATCTGATTGGCTGACTAGTGTTATAGTATTTATTAGGGATTATTTTTAGGGATTATTAGCAATTGTTTTCAAGGAAATGCACGGCGAACGTAGTTCCAAGCGGTTCGTAAAACTATGTTAGATGACCATATCACTTTGCCAAGTGATGTCTATTATTACAAAGGTCTTACAACAGCAAAATTACCAAAACCCACAATGACACTGGCCAAACAAATAAAGTAATCAATATGATAAAAATGACATTTCCATGTTTTTGCCACAAAATTAAGTTTTATTATGTATGGAAAGCACATACTCTACTCTCTTTCGTAACTTAGTTATTAACTGCCTTAGCATGACGTTTGACATTTTGGAATGAGCAACTGAGGCATTGGTTGAGATGTGGAACAAATAATCCTACACAATAGCGTTTTACAAAAACCGAACAAATACCTTGAAATATATCGGTGTCTTCAGAAGTAGCAACCTTAGTATAAGTGGAATAATTGACTCTGAGGTGTAACTCCGTTTGGTGTCATGGCCCCATTTGCCACCTCGGATGTGCATTATCTTTTTTGAATTTTCAACAACCCATCGTCAATTATTTCTTAACTAATGGAACATTATTTCCATGCAACATTATCAGATATAACTTGCCCAAATAATGTTTTAATCCTACAAAGCTATTATTATCAGAGCACGTGAGCAGAGCACAGCATCATGAGAGGGTAGCAATCAGGTTGCCTAGTACAACTGTACTACAGAATGCAACAGCACAGTAGTGATATTGCAAACAGGAACAAGTATACATAGAAATTTCTTGTTGGCACGTTATTTGAGCGGACTTTGAGCATGAGCGGTAGGCTACTGCACGAGTAGAAGCACATTCATACAGCAGAATACTGAGCAGAGCATAAAACCGCACAGTGAGAAGGAGAGTAAAACCAGCACGCTGAGCACTACCTGGGCGTGGTGCGCCATATACTGTAATAGCCAATGTGTATTTTTGGCTGTTTTTCTCTTTTTTTTTTCTCTTCAGTAGCCGGACAACCTTTAAGTAGTACAGGTAAAATTGTAGCAATAGTGAAAAATGCATTGTATGGCTCAAAATTATCTTTTTTTTTTCTTTTATGCCAAAATCAGATCCTAGGTTTTTAAATAGTTGTATCTGGGCCATATAATGTCCTGTCCTAATTAATTATTATCAATTAAATTTTAATTTTACCTTGATACCTAAAAAAAACAAAACATTGTTTAGATGAAACATTAAATAAGTTTAATGTTATTATAGGTTATAAAGGTTTTTAGAATTAATCAAATCTGTGAAGTCATCTAAAAGTTACCCCCAAATGAAAGTCATTTGAACCTTGTTTTAAGTGACCTTGAAATAAATGATATACTGTACACAAAAGCGAGCATTTCTATCACTTTAAAGTGGCCAGTGACCAATGACTTTCACACACACACACACACAAAACTCCTGTTATAATAAAAGAAACTGTCTGCAGTGCAAGATACATTTTCTCTGAATTTTTTGCCTCAAGCCCAGACAATTAGTTTAATTTTAGTGTATATTTTGTGGGATGGTGTTAAAGTTTTGGAAATTGAGGCTGATGAAGCAGCCTCTGATTATAATGGTTTGAGAAATATGTTTTACTCTACCTTTTTTGTCTCTTTCTTATAGTGTTTCCTCAACTGTACTTCCACATGCTACGTCAGAGGAGAAGAGTACTTCATGGAGAAATTATAGTAGAGAAGGATGAGTAGCAAGACAAAAAAAAAAAAAAAACAGGTAGTCATCAGTCAATCAATTCTACAATTATTAGTTACAGTATATAATCTTAGAAGAACCTTTCCTAAGGTTCACCACCCTTTCCAGCTATGTTTTTTTACAAGGTTGGGATGACTACAATCATCAAAGGAGATGCCCCATCTGTTTTGAAAGAGTCACCGACTGGGATCTGGCTTTACAAACAATTATCTATACCTAGGGTGATTTGGACTAAATAGTAATTTGTGTAATTACAGAGATACTATGGTAAACAATTTTGAAAATTCTAGGTCTTCGCTTTTTATTTCTCATTTATGTTTTTAGACTGATGAGGGTTTAGTATAGCTTACCTTCTAAATGGTTAAGGTGGTGTTACAATTTACAGCAAAATTGCAAACTAGCTATGGAGAGAGGTAGCTATCATATACAACCTCCCACCACACACACATTGTCATTCACAACGATTTGGAATAAACAAGAAAACATTGTAATTAAAATAGAATATAAATGTATTAATACAAATCTTTAAGGGATTTATCTGTTTAGTATTTGTGAAAACTACTGTCAAGACAATATCTAGATATCATATCAATGTTCTTTTGTTTAACAAGCTAGGTTTTTAGTCAAAAATCTGAGAACCGTATTTTTAAAATGCATACTAACACCATATTCTAACAAGGTGAAACGTGATAAAGCAACAAGTGATAATATCTCACCAATGTTATTTATTTTATTATTTTTTTTTTTTGTTAAAACCAGCTGAGACTGTGAAAAACAACAGAAAAGTTTGTCCATTAATCAGTTTCTAGATTTGTGATGCCACCCACAGTGACATCTCATTAGTCCAAAATCCCACTCCTCATGCATAAGTTTCACTCAAGTTTTGACAGAAAATTACTTGTAACTTTTTTGGTGGAATATATTTTTTTTACATTTCAGTATGCACTATGATTATCTTTGTTGCTTCAGTGTTTACAATCCAAACTAGAGTAAATAAACTGGAAAAGTTTGTACAGGTAGTTGTATAGAAAACAATAATCTTAGATTGGTTAGATATTTGTTGCTAAAACCTTAACTATCAGACCTTCTGTGTTGTTGATTTTTTTTTTGTAAGAAACTTATGTTCACCTGCTCTGTTTTTGAATAGATTATCTCTACGGTGCTACAATATTTAATTCTTCCGTGCAGCTGAGTAGAGAAAAGCACATGATTTGGAGTGAGAAGAGGAGGAATTGATATCATTAAATAGAATTGTGAAGTCTTCAAACAAACCTTTTCATGTTATTTAATTTAATACCTGGTAACCAAACTGAATAAATAAAGATCTTGTGAAAAGAAAATGAAAGAAACAATAAAACAAATTGACAATATGAACTTGGGCATTGTTCTCATTGATAAATGTTTAGACTGCCAGCACTCTCAAATAATAGTTTTATTGGTTAAATTCATAGCACTGAATACATAGATTAAATGTATAAAATGTCTGCCACTGAAAATAAATTTTAGTATCCTGAAGGGGAAATATGTCTTGGACTTGGAGTCCATAAATAATAAATTCAACAATACATAATAACAAAAACCCTCCCTATAAAACACAGTCCCTATACTTACCCTTGTACCAATGGCTAGTTTACACTGAGTGGTACGGTTCAGTACAGTACAGTATGGTATGCAATTATGTCCGCTTTCATTGTGAATGGTACCAAAATAGCAAACCATACCGTTCCACTTTCACCTAGCACAGCACAGCACACAGCATGGGTGGAGCTAAACTCACTGCAGAACCTTGATTAGTTGACTAGAATCGTAACTTTTGCGTGATACAGTCCCCTTCACTCGTTGACATTGGCGTGCACTGATTGCATCCAGCTACATCTAGTCACAGCGTGAGTATAAGAGAGAGCAGATGCAGTGCACCTGCAGGTTTTTGCTTCAGAGCCTCACCTCGAGTCCTGAAGAGACAAGCAAGACAAAAGAGTACCCGAGTTCATGCTCTCTCCTGACGGCAATGGGAAAAAACTCCGGCTGTCGGCAGATCCTGCGGGTTGGCTGTTTTTTAAAAAATGGCTCAGCCTTTGCAACCAGCGAGCAAAGACCGACACTGAGTGCACAGCTGTGCCGCGAGGTCTCCCCTGGGCAAACCGGGATCGAAAAAGAGCAATTTCTCACGGCCGTCAAAAGACATGCTCCCGGTATGTCTTTCCGACCGTGCACTTCCGGGTGAGGTAGTTTCCTCACCTCTCTGGATGGACATGATTGCTGCCTCACGTGTCTGGGCGAGATCACGCTGGGGCAGTGTTCGTGGATGAATCATGTGTTCATTACGAATGCATGATCATGACTACATTGAGGTCCCGCCTCTCGCTCGCGAGATGGCTCCCCTCGCCGTCTTCCCGTGGCAGATCGTTAAAAAAAATTAAAAAACGGCTGCTGCAGCAAGGCGCTTGGGGAACCTCACGCTGACTGTGCAGAATGTTCTGCCAGGCATTAAAACCCCACAGACTTCTGCCCCGTCACGTAGTCCCGTAGTGTTACCGGAGCAGTTTGCACAGCGGGTCGGCTATGCTCCTCCGAGCCGCCAAGGGGATCGGATTGGAGGTGTCCATGGTGCCCCCGTCCAATCCCTCAAGGCTGGATTATTGGCTTCTGGGGTCAAGGGCCGCCAGCACTGTGACCGCAGCGTACATCAACTGCCAGGGTGGTCTACGCTCCTGTCATATGTCACAACTCGCCCGCCATCTGCTCCTGTGGAGTCAGATGCAGCTGAAATCGCTGCGCGCCATTTACATTCCGGGAAAGCTCAACCGTGTAGCCGACCAGCTCTCACGGCAGCCCATCCACCCCGGAGAATGGCGACTCCACCCCCAGGGAGTCCAGCTGATTTGGAGCCACTCCGGCGAGGCCAAGGTAGATCTCTTCGCTTCCCCCGAGTCCTCCCACTGCCGGCTTTACTACTCCCTCACCGAGGCCCAAGGAGCCCTCGGCAGGGACACGCTGGCACACAGCTGGTCTCCGGGGCTCAAGTACACCTTTCCTCCAGTGAGCTTCCTTGCACAGACGCTGTGCAAGACCAGGGAGGACGAGGAGCAGGTCTTGCTGGTAGCGCCGTATTGGCCCTCCCGGACCTAGTTTGCCAATTTGGTCTCCCTCGCTGCAGCCCCTCCCAGGAAGATCCCCTCGAGGAAGGACCTTCTTCTCAGAGGATGGGCACAATCTGGCACCCGTGTCCCGACCTGTGGAACCCGCACGTCTGGTTCCGGGACAGGACACGTCAGACCTATCCGGCCTTTCACAGGCCTTGATAGATACTATCACTCAGTCTAGAGCTCCCTCCACAAGGCAGGCCTACGCACTGAGGTGGGATCTGTTCATCGACTGGTGCTCCTCTCGCAAAAAGAAAAAGAAAGAAAAAGAGAGGACCCACAGAGATGCCCGATTGCAGTAGTGCTTTCCTTCCTGCAAGAGAAGTTGGAGTGCAGGCTGTCCCCTTCAACTCTTAAAGTGTACGTTGCTGACATCACAGTGTACCACGATGCAGTGGATGGAACATCCCTTGGAAAGCACCAACTGGTTGTGTGGTTCCTCAGGGGTGCGAGATGGGTTAACCCCCCTAGACTGCACCTCGTACCCTCTTGGGACATCGCCGTTGCCCTTCGTGGCCTGCGGCAGGCCTCAGTCGAGCCACTCGCGTCAGTCGAGCTGAAAAAGCACCTGTCGCTCAAGACAGCGCTCTTGACTGTGCTGGCCTCCATCAAGAGGTTAGGGAACCTACAAGCCTTCTCGGTCGATGAAACGTGCCTGGAAATTCGGCCCGGCTGTTCTCACGTCAGGCTGAGACCCCGACCCTGTGCTCAAGGTTCCTACCACGCCCTTCCGCGATCAGGTAGTGAACCTGCAAGCTCTGCCTTAGGAGGAGACTAGAGTTGCTGTGTCCCGATAAAAATAAAAAAAATATATATATGTGGACCGCACCCGGAGCTTCAGACGCTCCGAGCAGCTCTTGTCTGCTAGGGAGCTCAGCAGAAAGGGAATGCTGTCTCCAATCTGAGGTTGGCCCATTGGGTGTAGACGCTGTATCCCTGGCATATCAAAACCAGGGAGAGCTGTGCCCCTTAGGTGTTAGTCACTCTAAAACTTACTTACTTCATCCTATGCGTTGGATCACGGCGCCTCTCTAGCAGATATCTATAGAGCTGCGGGCTGGGTAACACCGAATAACTTCGCGAGGTTCAATAATCCCTGCTTCGAGCCTGTGTCCGGCTGGTGTCGGCTTGCTGTGCCACTCCTACAGGAATCCGTGTGCAAAATCCTTAAAATGTTCCCTCCAGCGAACTCTGGGTCCTCCTGCCCCGCAGTCAGGACTAGATGCGGAGTAGCTCCTGGCTGTGCTCCTACTGGGTCTCCTTCGCCCAGTAGGTTGTGGCTACAAATCTCAATATTCCACGGTCAGCCAGAAGGCCGTGTTTCCCTTCATATATCTATAAGACCATAGATATATTGAATTACTTCAATTCCACATGTAGAAACATGTGCTCCGCCCCCACACTCCTGCTTCAGCAACAACTGGCATCCCTGTGGGGCCCCCTATTGGCCCTCAGGGCGTTGGGAAGGTTACGTGCATATCCTTCTGCTGGCACGTCCGCCTGTCGGCACGAGGGTCTCTGCGTAACACGGCCTCAGGGTCGTGGCCTTTTCCATGGGTCTGTTCCCATATGTAATGTCGTAGTGAAACGACTGAAGGGGAACGTCTTGGTTACGAAGGTAACACTCGTTCCCTGAAGGATGGACCAGAGAAGTTACATCCCCATGCCACGACCCTGGTCGCGCAGATGCCAGGCTGCAGCTCGGCTCCTCAGCAAAAACCTGCAGTGCACTGCTTCCGCTCTCTCTTATACTCACGCTGTGACTAGATGCAGCTGGATGCAATCAGTGCACGCCAATGTTCATTGGCCTTTTCAATAAGGCTCAGAGGTTCTTGGTCTCTCATGCGAGTTCCCATATGTAGCGTCTCCGTTCCCTCCTTCAGGGAACGAGCATTTTGGCATTTTGTGTGTAAACACAAAAAAAAATATAACAGTGTATTTTATAATTGTATATTTTCACAGAGACAATAGTTGTTTCTCAATATGCGTTCTTTGCTGTTCTTGTGGACTTGTGAAACGCCATTGCCCTAAAAATATTTTCAAAATATTACGTTGTGTAATCAAGTGTAGTTTTAAGAGTTTTCCCGGGCGAGAATGTTGTTGTTTAAATCACTACAGAGACGTCAGAGCCAGCGGCAAATGTCGGGAAGGACTAGCCGAGATTGAGGCTGCTCTAATGGGATACATAATCACTGAGCGCCGGGTATTGCCTGGAGCTACGAAATCAACATATCAAATAGGCACTATCTTTATAAATAAACCACAGATTTGAGTTTTAAACATGAGATGCAATTTGTTTTGGGTAATGTTATATTTAACAGGCATTCATGGTCTCATGCATCTCTTATTTGTTCCTGGTGATATAGTTTTGGCTAAGCACAAAGTCATATTTAACTTTATTTATTTTGAACTTGACCATAGTACAGCACTGACTTTGTTTGCTTTTGTCTTTATTTCATCTTAAGCCTCTCATACTTTTATAATGGCTATTATTGTTCATTAAAATTGACAAAAATGGCAGAGTTGTGCTTATTGTCATGCTTTATCGTCAGTGACTACGTTTACATGCGCACGAATCATCCAATTATTTCCAGTAATCAGAGTAAGGACTTAATCGCATTACGATGTTTACATGTCAAGAGCAAGCTTTTCACTCCCGTTTACATGCTATTTCCATATTCTTATTATTCGCTAAGAATT
>JAUMHE010000008.1:177102-188841 GCA_032359235.1 Enteromius mattozi | reverse complement strand
TACTTGAATTTATAATTATGCTGTATAAAGTCTGCAACACATATGTGACAGTCTTTTGGTTTCATAAGTAGCTGTGTGACAGACTCGGTGTGTAACATATGTGTAACAGCAGCTGTCTGTTACATCATCATCATTACAAACTGTAAGGCTACTGCTAAGTACTGACTAGGTAATCACTCTGTATTATGGACACCTTAAAATAAAGTGTTAGCGTGTTATCAGCTGTTAGGATTCTGACAGTGAGAACATTTTCAGCAAAATGTCATTTTAATGTGAACTATTCGTGCACTATTAGTTAAATGCTTCCTTTTGCATTCCAGGTAACAAATCAGACTTGACTGACTCACGTGAAGTTCCTCTTGAGGACGCACAGACCCTGGCTCACCAGCTGGATTTTGTTAGCGCCATTGAGACCTCAGCCAAGGACTCCAGCAACGTGGAAGAGGCATTCAACAAAATGGCCAGTGAGCTCATTCTGAGACATGGCGGGCCCATGTTCACCGAAAATGTAACAGACAGCTTTAAACTCAACAGCAAGGATGTGACCAATGAGGGCTGGGGATGTGGGTGTTGATGACTGTGCTCAGAAAGCAATAAAAACAGCTTTGGTTCTTACCACTGACTCAGTTATATAAACTGGGTCCTGTCAGGCAGATGCTGGATTTGAAGGAGGAGACGCTGACCCTCAAAAGAGTAACTGTGAAGATGTTGGGCGTGATTGCCAAGAACAAAATTGTCACGCATTTTTTAAAAATCACATACAGATAAAATTATTTTCTAAACAATTTAGACTTGAAAAGAAAAGGTAACAGCAAGAAGTTTACAGTAAGAAACAGTCTCACACAATCAGATGCTTCAGTTATGTGTAGCAAGACTTTGGATCAATGAGATTTCACAATGGGCAGGGCTGAGATAAACCACAAAACAAGCTGCTGACACAAAGTCCTGTGGCGCGTCAGACCAGCTGTTAGGGTTGCACATGTATGTGACACGTTTATATGTCCGCAGAGGTTTTCTACTGTATGCTTCGGTGGCCTGTAGACCTTATCTAGCATAGATATCATATTTAAATGATGCAAAACAAAGCTGTGAGGGATAGACAGAGGATATACTTTGTTCTTTCTCATTCCAGTTGTGGTAAATGTGTCGTCTGGCCAGACTAAGGTCCACTGCCTCTGACTTAATCTTCCTGTTAGTTACGTAACTCTTTTGTAACTGTGGCATTGTCATCAATATTTCTACTTTTTATAGCTAGTCGAGAGCAGAGGCCGCAGTGAGAGTGTGAAAATGTTGAAACGGACAGAAGGGAGTTCCTGGAGAGGTCTGTGACTTTCCCTTTCATCCGTATTGACCAGGAATCTCTCGTTCTCCACTCATTTTACTGACCTGAATTCCCAGCATGGTATCAGCAGCCATGATCCTAAGAAATTTTGCCAATGTTTTTAAAGTGTTTTTAAGACTTAAAGAATGAGTTATTTTTTTAGGTAGCTTGGGTAAATTGGTTTGAATGCAGTGTACTGTGTACTGTACTCTCTCCTGACAGCTGCCATGATGGGTTACTTAACGTTTTACTTTAATTTTGTACTATTTTGTTTAAATGTATGTTTTTTTGTTTTTTATAAACTGGATGATTTTACAAATGCAGCCTGTTCTTGCAACCCTTTTGGATTGAGATTATTTTGTCAATGTCACATGGGCATTGATATTTAATTTTTTGCATTCATTTATATATCACAAAGCCTCCTTAAGTTACAATAAGAGTATAATAAACTCGCTTTTTAAATTCGCAAAAAAGCATTTTCTGACAATATTGTACTGTTTAATTTGTGACAACATTGCACTGATGAATTAGGAAGTAACATTGCCATTTCATCTCAAGTAGTCATGAATGACCACAGAGCTGTTTTACATGCATCAGTGTGTTTGTATCTGCCTGCTATATCTTCTTATGGGTAAGAGCTCAGTTTGGTACTTTTTATATATCACTGATTGACACACACATCTTTTAAATCAAGGGAAAAAATGTAGTATATGGTATGGTGGCAGCCTTTAAGAATGTCAAGTGTTTAGTTTCACAAATGTGTAGTTTAGGAAAATGAATTCCTTTAGTCATACAGAATTGTTGAAGTGACAGTATTTGAAAAGTCAGGTGTACTTGAAGGTAAATCATACTGCAAGAGGATTCTTCAGAGAATTTATAGTGCCTTTAATATTGTAGTTTGTTTTTAATGTCATTGTTATTACTATGCATTTTGTTTTTTGTCAATCATTTGAAAGTTTTGAGAGACATGATCAATCTGTATTTGGTGATAAATTATTATTTTATCAATAAAACTATCACTGCATAATCTGTATTTAAGACTTGAATTATGTATCACCCTTTTTATGCTTAATTCATTTAGAAAATATGTCTTTATTGGTCACATGTAGAAAAATCACAATCTTAAAACAGGAATTGAGGTTAAAATTTATTTACCTTTAATATACTACCTGAATTTTAAACTACCAGAATATTGGATCATTTACTGGTAAAATACAAAAACAAAAGTCCAAGTGAATGGCCTTTATTTTCTACAAGGTTGTTTCGTCTCAGTGCAAATCTTACCATAATGTTACAGTGTAACAGTAACTAAATCAAACATAAATAACCTTTAAAAAAAGAAAGAATGTAGGCGTAACATTGTAACACTCACATATCTGGCACAATGAAGGTAACAGTACAGAATTATTCTGAAGTATAACACGTTTAACTCTATAAAAACAGTTACAGACCATATTCATGGGACCTGAAGTGATAAAATGGCAAAACAGTAAGTTACTGTAATATGATTTTAACGTAAACTATGTTGAAAAAATCTAATGGTCTACGACAGTCTATTAAAAATAATAATAAGATGTTCAGGCAGACGGACAGCCCTTACAATCCAGAGATGCAGAAGAGTAGCTTCCAGATCGAATCCATGTTGTGCTTCTGCTCTTATCTGAATCAGTCTACAGCAGGAACACTGTGTGTTTCATGACTCAGTGGCCTGAACGCCCTCGGATGCAAATCTGTTCAGTCAAGAGCTTATGAAAGAATACTGTTGGTCCACGAACACTTTACAGTTAAAATGAAACCATGCTATCAAGTAAAGCTAAAATGCCACGAGATCTTTAATGATCACTCAGTGGTGGATTGTGCTTATTCTTCCTCCACAGATCACACGGTAAAATGGAAAGGCGGAATCGAACAGACTGTTGGCATTGAAGCAACAGCATCTGTGCGTTTGTGCAACTAAACCACTGTCCCGAACTTCTCCATCTGAAAGACGAGCTCAACAGCAGCGTCCACGTCCTCCACGATCTTCTCGGGCTCCACCAGAGCAGGGTCGAAGCGGAAGTCGCGGTGGCCGTGGAAGACGGTCTCTTTGATGCACTGGCTGGCATCTTTAGGTAGCTCCATGTGGGGGTTGTAGACGCCTGTGCACACCAGGATGGACTTGCAGGAGGTGGCGTAGGGCGCCGCGAGCTCGCTCTCCCAGCCGTTGTCCGTGTCCACCTCCTGAGGGACGCTGGCGGGCACCCCTGCTCCGGTCACCATGTTGGCCATTGCTTTAGTGGTCTTCCTGGCCACCCGTTCCTCGAGGTAGCGGTTGTAGAGGTTGGCACCATAAATATCAGTCATCAGATTGTCCCTAATTACATTCAGAAGATTGAACAACAGATTACATTAATTCCTCGCCCGTTTTATTCAATGTAGCACATTTCGGATGGTTTCAGTGTTTGGTCGACATTTTTTATTTTTATTCATGCATTTATTTTAGTGCTGTCAAATTTAATAATCGTGATGAAAATGTTTTTGTTTGCATAATATATATGTGTGTGTTCTGATTATATTTATTATGAGCATATATAAATGCAGTATATATATTTAGAAAATGTTTACTGTAATACATTTTTCTATATTAATATTCATATAACTTAAGTTATAAATGTTAATATATTTATATTTTGTCCTGTCCATAAAATATGCTGTAACCATCAAACAATGTTTGCTGGAAATATCGCCACCCTCAGGCCATGTAAGACATGGATGAGTGTGTTTCTTCATCTGGAGAAGTGTCTTAGTAATAGATGCTCTGCAGTGAATGGGTGCCGTCAGAATGAGAGTCTGATAAAAACATCAGAATAATCCACAGCACTCCAGTCCATCAGTTAACATCTGGAGAAGACCAGAGATCAAACTAATCCAGCATTAAGATGATTCTAGCTTCTGGCTATAAAAATAAGAGTACATAATTAATAATATTGTGTTCTCAAATGAAAAGGTCACCTCACCTCAAGATCAAGCACCATTTACAGTTCAAAACAGCTCTAAACTAATATTTAAATGATTTAATAATGGATTTGTTTTTCAAATACACAGTTCAAACTGCTAATAGATGGACTGGACTGGAGTGCTGTGGATTATTGTGATGTTTTTATCAGACTCTTTCTGACGGCACCCATTCACTGCAGAGCATCCAGTGATGAAGAAACAAACTCCTCCTGATCTCTGGTGATCTGAGGGTAAGAACACTGCCAGCAAATTCTCCTTTCTGGGTGAAGTAATGCTTTAAATTTCTTGTTTGTCTGTTTAATAAGGGAGATAAATAAGCAGACATGCAAAATTAATATTATATCCTTTATTATAATGGCAAAAGGAATGTTTATACAAATCTAACATGCCTAAGGCTTTAGTGCAGTATTCTACAGTATTATAATGAAGATCCACTCACCCGATAGCATACAGGGATCTGATTGGTGCTCTCCAGCCTCTCTCTGCAGCTTGTTCTCTGATCAGGAACTCAGCAAAGTGGTAGGTCAGTTCACTGGGCTTCCCCATGAGCGCCTCGTACTTCAGCTCTTTTCCAGTGATCTTCTTGTAGATGCTCTCCAAACACACCATGAAAGTGCCGTGTCCGAATCTGTTGATGGGAGATTCATCATTCATTAATTGGCCAGTCTCAGATCAATTTACTCAAACATTTCAATGCGTCACACCGACACTGTCTGAAGTACATATGTACAGATGGTCATAAAACATCAGTGAGTTAGACAGGATTCTGGTTGCCAAGTCTTCTGTATTTATACAGGAACTGATTCTTAGAGATGTTCACTGGTCTCCTCTAATAATCCTTCACCTGGGTGATTGTGCCTCTGCCATCCACATGAGGTCCATGTTACAGGCCAGGAGCGGCAGATGGGTGGAGTGTGTGGTTTCGTAGGCATTGCTCAGATTGCCGTCGGTGAGAAGGACGTCAGTGATGAGCTGTAAGTTGGTTTCCCATCGAATGGGCTCCCCGAACAGAACTACAGCTAGAGTTACAGGAGAAACCATCAGAGCCATGGTCCGTCTTACAAAACGCTATTTCATTTCATTGCTTTATTGTTTTCTTTCTTTCTTTAATAATACAGGTTCCAGCTTAACACATATTACACGATCCTTCAAAGTTGGGGTTGATAAGAGGTTTTTTTATGTTACTGAAAAACACCTCTGCTCACCCAGACGGCATTTATTTAATCAAAAATACAGTAAAACGCCAATGTTGTGATCATTACACTGTAAAATAAGTCTTCTTTTGGGATATCTGTTAAACTGTAATTGATTGCGGTGATCAAAGCATCATTCCTCCAGTTTTCAGTGTCCCATGATCCTTCAGAAATCATAATTATATACTGATTTACTGCTCAAGAAACATTTCTGATTATTATCAGTGTTGAACACAGTTGTGCTGCTGAATTATTATTATTTTACTGTCACTCTTGGTCAATGTAATGTTCCTTGCTGAATAAAAGTATTATATTCTTTCCTCTATACAAACCCCAAACCTTTTAACTTTAGTATAACATGACAGATTAGTGAATCATTCAGAGTTTGATGAAAAATATTGTTGTTGAACATTGCTACACTCATACATTCGTATCTGCACATCTAGAGCGCAGGAGTGAAGAATGACATCATTTAGAATATGCAGTTGTCTCTTCTTTACGTGTGGCTTCTTGAATGAAGAAGGGACCGTCTTTGTGGGAACTGACTGGATTGATTCAATCATTGGAGCACTACTGTGATCTCACTGCCAGGGACATCAATGCTTTTGTTTAAAATTTATGAGGAAATGATGTGCATGGATTAATTATCATAGAAAACAGCAGTATTCCACAAAATAAGATCTTGATTTGATGGTGAAGATGAATACATGGTTACAGCACAGTCATGTGAAGCAGAGGATCCCACAACTATCAGGTTATCTTCAGACGTAACTTACCTTCAACTCTGGGGAGATTCACCACAGGAGCGGACTGAAACAACAAGAGAAGTATCTGTCATTACACGGCATCTGTCCTCTCACAAACTCCCTGATTCCCTCACACAACAACAGGTCTGAGGACTTACTGTCAGACTATATACAAGCACAAACCATTTTGAATTCTTATGTATTCACATGCACGAAGAACAGGGCGGGAAATCCCAAATTCTGTGTAATCTGCTTGTTTACAAAAAAGGGCTTGTGTTTTGTCCTATAAATAACCCTTCATCACTGCCACAGGCCAGCCTCTTCACATTGCATTCCTGTTACCTGTTCTAATCTGACCTTACAACGCTCTCTGTTGCAGTCTCTGTTACTTCACAAACCTAGGCCCTGAAGAGTCAACGTCAAAATAGCTTACAAAAAAACAACCCTAATATTCATGACTACGCAAAAATGCATCCATGATGGAGTTTACTAATTTCATGCAATCCAATATTAACAATGATAGACTGCCATTCAATTGGTATGATTTTCTAAATGTTTTAAGAAGATTCTTTTGCTCACTAAAGCTGCATTTAACTGATAAAATACAATAAAAAATACATAATACAGTAATATTGTGAAATATTATTAGTTTTCTCTCTGTATAGTCTCTATTTAAAAGAACAGCATTTATCTGAAATAGGAATCTTCTGTAACATTATTAATGCCTTTACTGTCACTTTTGATGAATTTTGTGCATCCTTGTTTCTTTAAGAACGTTCCCTGATCTTTTACAGTCATATACATTTGTTTTTGCACTGTTAATTGTACCACTTAGATTAAATCAAACTGTTACAGAATCCTATGGAAGCCTGTTTCTGCCACTATATAACATTTTTTTTAAAAAAAAGGTTATTGCAACTTTTTATCTCAAAATTCTGACTTGTTTTAATAAAGTCGCAGTTGCATATTATAAAATCCAATTTTGAGCAGAAAAAAGATTGATTTGTTCTCAGAATTGTTTTTATATCTCACAGTTTGACTTTAAATGTAGCAATTCTGACTATATCTCACAATTATGACTTTATATCTCGCAATTCCGACTTTATATTTCACAATTATGACTTTATCCCCCAGTTTCACAGGCAAGGCTTAAGCTAGTCCCAGACTAAATTGCATGTTGGAGCTGTCTCAGATGAAAATATCTTGCTCTGACATATCTTAAAACATGTCAGTGTCATTGTTCTGTGTTAAGATGCACACCTGTAATATTTTCTTATAAGGCATTTTTGTTGCTTAAATATCTTAACTGAACTAAGGCTTAGTCCTGGCTTAAGCTAAGTCCCGTTTGTGAAACCGGGCCTATATCTCGCAATTCCGACTTTATAACTCACAGTTTGACTTTATATCTCGCAATTATAACTTTGTGAGAATGGCGGAAACAGCCTTCCATTAGAATTCAGATTTCGTGATACATCGTGTAGTGAATAATAACCAAAAGATGTATTTACGGGCAGCTTGGGCCGTCTGTTGTGATCCACCATGTCCAGCAGAGGGAAGGATTCGCGCAGCATGTCGATACTGACCACGTTTGTGAAGCCCACACTGATTCAGAGAGTCAAGAATTCATTTGACTCGTGGATTAACCCAGAAGTGATTATCACTGATTACAATCCACTTTTATTCACAAACAAATACAAGAGATTTGTGGGATTACGATAATCCTATTCCTTGTGGTCAGCTTGTAAATACTGTCACATTATAACGCGCTCACATCTCATGACATCAGAGGGACTGGAAAGAAACTCATAATCACACAGATCAAAGATAATGCTTTCTTTCAGACGTCATGTGCATCCATGCTCAAATCTTTTCTGCAAAAAGCATCAGTTTTAGTTGTTTGATACACTAACTGCTCAGTCTAGCCAGAAGCTCATGTCCTTTTCCATGAGGCTCTGTTCAAAATAGTGATTTGGCCAAAAATCCCACTGTGACTACGTTTACAAGCTACAGGCCATCTATTTACTAAAACACAGCCATCTGAGCTACAGAGAAGAACCTGAAGGATACTTCTTGGCAATGTCGAGCACGGGACCTTGTCCAGACACCAGCACGTACTTGTCATGATATTTCTTAAACATTCTCAAAGGGCTGTGAGACATCATGACTTGGTCTTGCGATATCTACAAATCAAGCAAAGAGATTATCATCCAAATCAATAAATATCATCTGTATATAAATGCTTTACGGTATGTAGCATGTGACAACAATTGTATTTGAATAACATTACCCAGAGGAGTCATTAAGTCATTCATTTATTTGCTCAGAATAATATACTTTAATATACTTTTCGAAATATATACATGCATGTGTGTGTATCTATATACACAGTACACACACATATGTATAGAGTAGTCAACATTTGAAGTGGACCAAAACCTTTCATTAAAACTGTCCTAAAAACGTAAAAACCAAAATGCGTTCTTGTCTTAGGACAACTTTGATGAACGTTTTTTATCCACTTCAAATGTTGACTACTGTATAATGTAAACATAAACTTTTATTTTGGATGCGATCATTCGTTTAATTGTTACAGATTGATAAAACAATCAGCACTGGAGTTTGGTGGCGTTCAAATGAGAAGGACAGGATATTTTTAGCTGCTGGATGTTAAGGTTAGGTGACAGCTGCTACACACACATCAGAACAACACACACTTCCACAAACGTTCAGGCTCGCTTCTGCTGGAGTGCATGAATGATATTCTGAACACTGGAGTGTAAATGTGGAAAGGTGACTCATCTTTTGGACAGTACATTTTTAAAAGCTAAGATTTCTGTGTGGTGATTTGACCCCTTTAATGTATGTTCAGTGAAGCTGATATAATCAGAACTCACAGGAACACCCAGGATGTGAGACAGCTGATCTGCCTTCTTCTGTCGTAAACAGTTGCCAGCGTTTGTGACGAAGACGACCGGAACCACGAACTGTCCCTGTGCGTCCACCAGCTTCTGGAAAGCTCTCTTGGCTGCTGGGATGGGAGTCCTTCCTCGCACGAGAACGCCATCGATGTCAAACAGCAGCCCAAAGCTCGGCTCGGCCTGATGAAGACATTACAACATCAAGGATAAGAAAACATATTTTCTGAAATATTATTTCAATTTAAAATACCTGTTTTCTAAGTGAATATATTTTAAAGGGTTACTCCAGCCCAAAATGAAAATGTTGTCAATAATTACTTACCCTCCTGTCGTTCCAAACCTATAAAAGCTTTGTCTTCAGAACACAATTTCAGATGAAAACCAGGAGGCTTGTAACGGTCTCATTGACTGCCAAACAATTACACTGTCAAGACAAGACATCGTCTGAACGCTCCATCTGCCAGCAGTGCTTCACTCTGAATATTGTGAAGAAAAGAAAATGCTTATTGGAGGGAAAGAAAATAGTAATAATGCCTTTCATTCAGTAATTTGTCTCCTCTGTGTCTCTCCACGTCACCGTAGAGGCATTTTGGAGAATATCCACTGGACACAAACTATGTACGCTCTTCTGTCAGCCGCGATACGTTTTCTACATGTATTTACGCTTTGATTTCAAATAAAAAACCAGCGCATCCTTGTGGCCCGGCTGACACAGAACAGCGTAGGTAGTGCATTCAGTCTCCAAAATGCCGCTCTAGTGACACAGACACAGAGTAGACAAATGACTGAATCAAGTCGGGGTGGGGGTGTCTTTGTGTCCAAAAAGTATTCTCGTTGCTTCATAATATTAAGGTTTGAAGCACTGATAGCTGATGGAGCATTCAGATGACGTCTTTCATATCTCTCTTGATCTTGACAGTGTAATTGTTTGGCAGTCAACGAGACAGTCACAAGACTCCCGGTTTTCATCTTAAAATATCTTAAATTGAGTTCTTAAGACGAACAAAGCTTTTACAAGTTTATTCCAACGACATGAGGGTAAGTGATTAACGACAACATTTTCCTTTTGGGCTGGAGTAACCCTTTAAACAGTAACTGATTTCATTACATACAATATCATGACTCCAGTCTTCAGTGTCACATGATCCTTCAGAAATCAAAACAAAAATTGTGTTTTGCTCAAATCATTTTTCCTATTATTTTCTCTTTTGGACTATATGTGTGTGTGTATATACATAAACTAAGAATTACACGACAAATACTCCGGACCGAAAAGTCACAATGCCAAAAATCTTGATGATCCTAAACCAGGATTTTTTTTCTCTTTCTAATGAATATTTCTTTGATTTTAGGGTGAACATCTTGGCGGGTGTCTTGAGACTCACCCACAGAGTGACACTATGAGCGGTCACATTGAGTGAAGTCCATTCATTTCATTTCAACAGGAATCCACACGATTCAGGTTTACTCCTGTGAGCCACCATCAGACAGATTACTGAAGATGACTGACTGAGAAACGTCTCACAGGAAGGTCTGCTAACACTTTATTTTAAGGTGTCCTTGTTTCATGTTATATGTACTCACGATAACAATTAATTGTGCATTATTACATGCAAAGAACCCTAAAAAAAGCCCTAATCTTAACCCTAACTATGTAGAGAGTACATGTAGTTAATTAATATTGCCCAGTACTCAAATGTATAATTACACTGTAACAAGGATATAATTACATACATATAAATCAATCAACACTATGTAACTAAACATAACGATAAAGACAGAATAATATTATCTAACTACACAAGATTCCTCCTTCCTAAGACAGTCTAGATGGACATGATTACGCACAAGAGAAGAGGATGCTGCGTCACACTTGACCCCTGCTGGACATGCGTTCACTTGAGGATTACGACCGCTTCAGTTCAATCTGCTCAAATAAAACAGCTGAACTCTCTCAGGGAGCGCCTGTGTTTTTCTGTCCGTAAAAAGCCATGGATGTCACTCAGAATGTGTTTGACACAGAGCCTAGCAACTAATCCAGTCACACACACACACACACACACACATCTCCAGCATGTACAGGGAAGAGGTTCAGTTTCACTGTGTGTGTGCATGGTCCACCATAAACCAAGTGCTGAGACAGAAGTGAAAACAGAAGTGAGCAGTCATCTTCTGTATACCTCAAGCAATGTTTAAAGCTACAACAAACAAAAAAGAAGTATAATGCAGTTCAAATATAGACAGTAAAAATGAATATACCATTTATAAGCAGCACAGGTATATTTGTAGCAATAGCAACACGCTATTTATTTTTCTACATTTTATATTTTTCCTTTATGCCACAAATCATTAGGATATTAAGTAAACATTTCTGATTAGTAATATGCATTGTTAAGAACTTCATTTGAACAACTTTAAACACTTTTAGTTTTAGTTTGATTCCTAAGATTGTGAGTGTGTGTGTGCAAGTGTGTGTGTGTGTGTGTGTGTGGTTTATGAGGACACAAATGTGTATAATGACATGGGTATGACAGGTATTATAATATGAAGGTGATTTATGAGGA
>JAUMHE010000008.1:150513-167589 GCA_032359235.1 Enteromius mattozi | reverse complement strand
AACACCATTACACCTATGGAGAGTCCCCATTAGGATAGCAAACCAGACATGTGTGTGTGTGTGTGTGTGTGTGTGTGAGAGAGAGAGAGACATACTGCTGTCCTGAAGGCTTTTATAGCAGAGTCGGTTTACTGATGGAGCAGACTATTCCAGCATGTCTCTCCCAGAATCAATACGTTCAGAGCTGTGGTCATCTCTTACCGTTAAGGTGGTTTGTATATGGAGCTTTACAGTCAACAAACAATACTCCAGAAAACAGTTGATGGGAATAGCTTATCTTAAAGTGATGAAGAACCTGATATGAAACGAACACATGCTTGTGGCTCAGATAGAAATGATCAGACATGCAGACGTTTAGCCCAGTTTCTGCTGTGAGCTCATGAACTCCAGCGCCTTTGTTTGGTCTGTAGCCTGCTGCTGCTGTCAGATGATGCAAGCTTGAGGGAATACCTTAAATCTGTGCCACAAGGTCCTGCACTTGCTTCTCCCCGCCTCCATCTCTATGAGAGCAGCTCTGGGATTTATACACAGACAGCCTCCATCTGCCACCGAGCCTCAGCTCAGAGCACACCGAGCCGGATCGGAAGCAGAAGGACCCAAACTGTTTGTGTGGATGAACTGAGAATGGGGCTGAAGAGAAAGCATCAAACAGAGCTTCTGAAGGAGCTGTGGTTGGATATGAGAAGATAATCTGACATGGATGGATTTCACCAGCACTTCTTGATTCAGGTGAGAAACTGATACGATAAACTACGCTATTAATAATCATCTGTTTCTTCAAGAACTCAAAAATGCTAAGACTGGAAATAATACCTTATGCCCTTGTTTTAAATCTAGTCTGTTGTGACACTGAATCAAACGAAAGCTAGACGTCTAGGTCAGAACTGAAGAGTTATGATGGTCATCTGACTGGCGATGTTAAAAATAGTGCTGGACTAAGATCTGAATGTTTTGTTTGGAAATACTTGCAATTTAGTCAATAAGCATTCATAGAAATGGTGAGGTAATGTGCTGCTGTGTCCAAGCGGTGGCACTGTTATCTCAGAAGAAGAAGAAGAAAAACAGGTTATGTTATTATCCTTTTTAAAATAAAATGCAAGCAATATTAGGAGCAAATAATAGCTGAAATATATACAGATACAAGTATAATGTAGAAGAAGTATCTGTTGTTTAGTTCTTGTATAAGAAGTGACATTTAACAATAAATGGTTCTTTATTGTAACCCCAAGGGTCTCCTGGCTCTGTCCCAAATGGATCTTGAAGTTTGAGTCTGGTCCAGAAGACTGAAGGGTCCTTGGTCACTGTAGTTCTCACGCGTGGGGCCACTATCTGTGCTGGACGCGTGTCACTCCATATTTATACCCCAGTGAAACAGGAAGTCATGATGACTTACCGTTTAAGTGTTCCTGATTAACTACGGAAATAAAAAACTCTCCTAATGTAAAACTTTGTATTGGATATTTGAAAAGTGATGGTCGAGGAGAGATGTTTCTCTGTGGCATCAGAAGTCACACTGATTTTCTTAATGATCATTTAAAGGGACGGTTCACCCAAAAATGAAAAAAGAAATGTGTGCTCATTCTGAACATGAATGATTTAGTTTCTTAAGCAAAACAAGGTGTTGAGGAGCTGGTTTTGTCCTTCCAATGAAAGCGGTCCAAAACAACACACAGATTTTGATTGTATTGAGACACAATAAAGAAATAAATAAAAATAAAAAGCCTCAGAAACATGACAGAAGTCATGACCCCAGCTGGTCATTTAGTGCCTTCTGAAGTGAAAAGAAATATAAGTTTTTCAACTATAAATGTCAGCACATTGTGAATTATAAAACTTGCCTTATAGAGGTGACGGTCATGTGCTTCTGCATCATTTCTCACTGCATTTACATCAAGTGTGACCTCATGAAGCCACATCTGCTCTATAGCGAGGCTTTATATGTTCATTTCACTTCAGAAGACACTGATTCATTAACTGGGAATAGCCTACTGTTCGTTTTCCAGAACCACCTTAACAACATTTTATCAAGTTATCACATGTCACATGACTTTATTGATGTACGTGGTGGAATTTTTTAATTGTATTAAATGTAAATGTATTAGATGTAAACAGTACTAATAAATAAGTACTAAAATAGAATTAATAAAGTTTTCATAGTCTGTGCACATTTTATGTATCGGAAGTTTATCCTATATAAACGTTTATCCTACTCAGTTGTGCGCATAAGTATTTTTATGCATATTTTTAGAATTTATGCAGATCTTGGCATTTCTTTCCAGGGTTTTAAAAATAGGTGGATGGAAACATAGCTATGAAGACTGTGATGATGTGTGTAATGGTCAGCAGCATTGCAAATCCTCCAAAAAATCAACATATTCGTATTGTTTTTTAATTTACGTAAATTTATAACGCTGTTCTTTGCATCAAATTACAAATGAAAAAGTTGTTGACTAATGCAGGTATCCCTGAGGGACCTTCTCTGTTCTGACTGCTCTCATCAGTCGCTCTCTGATTTATTGAAAGTCATGTAAACACTACGGTACAGTTTCTTTTACTCTCTCCTTTACTGCTCTTTAAGTGAACCCAACCACGACTTCTGCTGCGGAGAAACCCGGAAAACCGGAAAAAGGTCCATTGACTCACAGAGATGGATGACGTAGGTTATACGGTTAAATACAAATACTATGGTTACTACCCTTCTACTAGAGTAAATCCATGGTCAATTTCCTGGAGTTCAGACGCGTTAATTTAATGTTAAGGAGGCTTGCCATATCACGCGACAGACTCGGGTTCGTAGCGTAGTTAGTCGCGCCGCGAGCGGTGATGAAAGCGATGACATCACGGTGACGTCAGGCTCTCCCTTGTAGCGATAATCATGGCGGATCAACAACTGAACAACTTTCTCTGGTGAGTGAAGCTCTTCTGTTGTTTCTTCCAGAGTTTCAGCTCCTCTGATAACGACAGATGTGTGCTGTCGTGTTATTGTCAGTGAATGTCACATATGTGTTGTAAACACGGTTAAATCTGTTAGAATTAGCGCTGATCTTTGTGTTGGAGTGTAGTATAGTGTTAACACATTAAAGTTCATGGCTAGAAACTCCAAACGCTGTTCTAGCGATAGGGAAAATCTTCTCTTTTTGTGTCGGTGCATTGATTTGATGGTAAATACTGGCAGGAGTGTAAAGAATGAAATAAAACCAGGTCTGATATGGATTATTGCACACACCAAACACGACCAAAGCTCTTGATTTGTCCTCAAACGCATCATCTTCTCCGTTTGCTCGAGGTATTGCTCAACTCAAGCCTGGTGAAGATGTTTGTTGATAGTGTGACCCGGATGTTAAGTGTGTTTCTGATGGCTTTGGTGTGTTGGTGTCTTCTCTCAGTCTGTTCTTCATGAGGGACATGAGGCTCATGGCTGTGATTGTGCTCTCTAATGCAGTATTTCTCTCTATAGATGTCTTCTGAATATCACTGCAGGGGTGTTTTAGTCTAAAGAGGAATATTACAACATTGCATTTATATTACAGTAACAGTCATATTTCCTTTTTTTGTTGTTTATTGTAAACATTCATTTGAATACAATGCTCGATGCAACCTTTACAGTATGTTTTAACTATATACTCAATCTTCTTTAAATGGGTCATAGTCGTATAACCTGTGTTTTAAAGAAGGTTTATGAATATAGACAACCTAAATTGTAATAAAATATCTCGTACGTTTAAAAGAACAACTTTGCATTAATACAGTTAATGCATTGTATTATTCAAGCACTATATATGCACGCATAAACAGAATACGATCCTTTGGACTGAGATGACGGATGCATGAAGCAGAGGGAGATATTAGGGATGTGATCAGCAGTGTGTCTCAGAGCTGCTCAGACCTGCTCCACAGGTTTCTGATGTCAGAACAATGAGCTGAAAGGCCTAATGAGAGCAGGGCAGTTAAACCCAGCGTACTTACACAGTTAGGTTCTGAGCGAGAGCAGGTGGATATCGGCTGGAAGACTCTTTATACTGTACGTCGCAATGGTTTGCTCCCAAACACTTCTGCTGCTCTCACAGTTACTGACGGGATATCTGTCACCATCTGCATTTCTGCTCTTCTTGGTGTCAAAGACGTGCTAATGTTTCACGCAACAGCACAGATGTGGCCTGGGACGCTTCATCTGCTCATTGAATATCACACATGCTGTCCAGAGGAGCTTTTCTCTTCTAAATTATTCATTTTTAGCTCAGAACGGGACTGGAGTTTTGTGTTGCTGTAATGAATGAGTGGATTAAGGTTCATCCATGATTTTAGTTATTCCTTTGGTGTTTTTTAAACTCAGGAATGTTGACAGAAAAACTACAGTAAATATTTTACAGAAAGACTGACCTGTTTTTGAAAGAGTGGAAGCAGAAGTGTGCTGCCTGTGAGAGACAGTAATCATCAACACATTCTCATTTGATTATTATTCAGAAGATCTGTTCTTCTGAATGACTGAGGAGCCTGTCAGAGTTATTTGTCCTTGACTTATCAGGAGCTTGACTCACATGTTTGGTGAGCTGTAATAGAAAGACCACGTTAGATCGAGTGCTGCAGGTGACCTTGTTTATACGCTGAATGTCTGCTGCTCTGGAGGGTTATTGCTGTGAGTCACGTACACACATTACAAATACAATAGCCACTTCAGAGTTGTCGGTACCCTACGAGAGTAATGGAAGTAGGAAGTGTTGTTTCTGAAGGCAATATCATAGTTTATGCTGAGTATAATACTTGTCTGCTCACTTTTTTGTTTGCTGTAAATGAGTTTTGGAGAAAGGTAGCGTTGTGTTACTTGCTCAGCGATGGATGCTCTGCTGTGAGTGAATGGGTGCCGTCGGGATGAGAGTCCAAACATCTGAGAAAACATCACAATAATGCACAAATACTCCACACTGTTATCTGATGGACTGTGCTGCTGTGGATGTTTGGACTCTCATTCTGACGGCACCCATTCACTGCAGAGCATCCACTGATGCTGAGACACACTTCTCCAGACCTGATGAAGAAACACACTCCTCTACATCTTGGACAGGCTGAGAGTGATTTTCATTTCTGTGTTAAAGGAATAGTTCACCCAAAAAAGGAAGAAAGTTTGCAACCAGGCTATTTTAGTCACCATTGACTTCCATAGTATTTATTTTTTCCTACTATGGAAGTCAATGGTGACCAGAACAGCCTGGTTGCAAACTTTCTTCAAAATATCTTCCCTTGTGTTGAGCAGAACAAAGAAACTCATACAGGTTCGGAACGACTCGAGGGAGAGTAAATGATGACCGAATTCTCATTTTTGGGTGAACGATTGCTTTAAGGGCCATTGTTTTGGCCGTGTCCCTGACTCCGGGTCAGTATGTTTGTGAGGTCGGATCGTTTATATTTGTTCTGTTCTCATGCTAGATTACTGAAGTCTGCTGCTGCCTGCCATGATGCAGAATTTTCAAGGGGCCTTGAAAAGCAGTCCTGGGTTTGGGTGCAAAGACTCTGTGTTTGAAGATTCTTGCATGTCTCCCACCATCCTCAAGTACCGGAGATTATCCGATGACGGCCGGATCCCAGACTCCAGAACTGGCAGCACAATCCGCGTCTACCTGCCCAACAAACAGCGGACTGTGGTAACAACACTGTTATTCTGAACACCTTCAGTGAATGTTTGGCACAATATGATGAGCGTGATATTATCCTGCTGCACCACTGTAAGCTGTTCAAAGACATTTAAATGTCCGCATCAAAACAAACCTGTCAAGCGTGATTTTAGATACACAGAAAACATGTTAAAGGTTTCAAATGAGTTTTGGGAGAGTAAAATATCCAAATAATGTTTAATTTTCATTCGGTGTAACACTTATATTATTAAAACTTATTCTGACCTGTATGTATTTCAAATATATAAAAGTGAGCACACAAAATAGCATTTTAAATGAGCAAAAGTTCTTGCTGACAAACAGCCGAGACGGGATAGTTGCTTTAAGTTGAAAAAAGCAAAACCAAAAGTTAGTACTATCTGGGATATAAATATTTAGTTTTTAATATGTCATAAATTGATTGATGTGGTGAGTTTTATTACACTGAATGACATTTTAATGGCTGTTTTCTGTAAATCAGGGTAAAAATGATTTGGTAAAAACTTTCTGTTGTATTGAAAACAGTTTGAAGCTGTATTACGCTGTTTATCTTGGACCCACAAACTCATCAAGTGCTAGTTAATGATGTAATGCTAAAGATGCATATTCCTTTTATAATCAAATCCTGATCTGAGCAACCTTCACATGCTTGTTCATGCCTTTATTGTCAGTTAAAGTGCTAACATACTGGATGTGTGTGTTAATAGGTGAGTGTGCGACCAGGTATGACGCTGCGCAGCTGCCTCATCAAAGCCCTGAAAGTCCGTGGACTTCAGCCAGAATGCTGTGCAGTTTTCAAGCTTCATCGAGAACATTCATTGTAAGTTGCGGTCTATGAAAAAACCAGCGTGTTGTCATCTTGCACTGATATCGCCTTTTCCTCGCTGTTTGCACACAGCTATCAGCACGCAGTGGCAACACAAACTTGTGCACTGAAGCCAAGTTAGTTTGTAGTGATGAACAGAAAAAGACTCTTCAGTGTGTGAAAACATGTCTCTGCAAAGCTATGTAAAATAGGTAGAGCTGGATGCTGATATAGACTTTCCAGCTCAGTATAATTCCATTTCACAAGGTTTGATTCTGATTCATTTTGGGAACATTTGAGTTATACTGGTATATCCTGGAGCAAAACTGCATTGTTGTCCACCCTTGGTCCGATCTATGAGTGGACTAATAAAAGTTTGTTCATCATGACTGAGCTTGAGCAGAGATTGTAAGAACATTTGAGTGACCAGAGCAGATCTGATAGATGCAGGGCTGCACCTGCCATATATGACTCAGGGGGGGTGAATACTTATGAAAAAATAATTTTGTGCTCAACAGCTGTCATAATCCAGCCCCAGTTGGTTAAGTCCTGACCCTGATAGTCAGTTTAATGGTCACATAATGAAAACACTAACACTTCTCTCTCTGTTCAGTAAAAAGTTGCGTATGGATTGGAGCACTGATTCTACCTCACTGGTCGGAGAGGAGTTGCTGGTTGAAGTCTTAGATCACGTACCCCTGACTACGCACAATTTCGTGAGTTCCCATAATGTGTTCAAACTGAGCTCCTGCTGTCTTTACTGCTCCTCTAACGACCGTCTCCTTCACAGGTGCGAAAAACCTTTTTGAAGTTGGCCTTTTGCGACATATGTCAGAAGTTTCTTCTGCACGGCTTCAGATGCCAGACGTGCGGCTACAAATTTCACGAGCACTGCAGCACCAAAGTGCCCACGATGTGTGTGGACTGGAGCAACATCCGACAGCTCCTGTGAGTGTCCGTCAACAATTACAGAAACACTGCTGTGAACTCATAGCCCAAACGAAACCCTGCTGATTCTGCGTAATATGCCGTTTCATTGCATTTTCATACTGGACAGGCTTTTTTGCTCTGTTGCAAAAGAAGATAGACATGCAGATGTAGTTCAAGGGAAGTCTCTTGATGCACAGTATTTTGCATAGAGGCCCTCACACTGTGAGCTTTGTAGATGTGTATCAATGAAAATCAGGTAATTCACGGTACAAAGGTCCATTCTTCTGGGGTTTGTTCTGGCCATGCTGCAGGAATTCGTCACAAAGCCCTCCTTAGGAAGGAAAATCCCTCATAAGTCCATCTCAAATGAGACGGGAGTTTGCTGTCATGAAGCAGTGTTTAAGTGAATTGCTCTGTTTGTCCAGGCTGTTCCCCACTCCCGGAGAGAACGGGACTCCGTCACTCCCTCCCCTCTCGTCCCGTCGCATGCAGAACTCTAAATTCTCCTTCAGGTAAATATAGCCTGTTCCTATATTTACCTCAAATGTAGTAAACTCACTTGACAAGTCCTCATGTCAAATCAAAGCATGTCAAGACACCACCTTGTTTTTGTTTTCTTCCTTGTATTTAGAGAGTATGATTGTAGTTCCTTATATTAAAACATTTCAGGTGATTGTTTACTGGAAAACATTATTTTCGTCAGCTTTATATTGTAAACAGCCACCTTTCTCTGAAAGTCATAAAGTATTTGACTATATATAATGGTTAATTTAAAGTTAACAGTCATATTTTGCCATTGAGTGCCTAAATGATTAGCCTTGTGGAGATACTCCCTTCTCAACAGCCGGTCAAGATTCCTAATGCTGCATCTTCAGTACAAGAGAAACTCTGTCAACAGCTTTATGGCACGAGATTATCACTGAAAATAATATTTACAATAACACACTTCCTGTGGAAGTACACTAGGCCAACAAGTAATTGAAACCACCTTTAAAATACACACAGTTTTAGAAATATATGACCTGTACTACATTATAAGATGTTGCTTGATAAAATCACCTACTGACCTCATCTGTGTAAGCTTTTCACCTGGTTAGTATTTCCTGCTTTCACCATGATGTAAAGCTGTTTGGTAACTTTCACAGGAATGCTCTCTGATACTCATAAGGAACCTGATCTGTAATCAAGATCTAAGCAAATCTTCTGTCACGAGCCTTGTTTTCAGATGTTTATCTTCTTTAGTCTATCCTACATGTGCTATAACAGTTTCAACTTTACACTCGGCCATTCCACCAAATTAGTGCTTTTTGCAAATGATCAAATGTAGATTTAATATAACAACAAATAAATGTGCAATTAAAAAAACATAACAATACTTTGTATGTGTTCACCAATATTTGATTAAAAAAAGTCAACTAAATATTATTTAAAATAATTGAAATAGCATTTATGCTGGTAAGAGAAAGGTTTTTGGTCTGCCCCTTTCAGCAGGACTTTTAATTTGCAAAATGAAGGCAAAATCACATTTGCATATTGTTGTAAATATAGTGTCGTTGTTTTTGCATCATGCAATGTCAATGTAAATTTAAGTAATTATTTCTTACGTTTAATTTAATCAATATCTGCAAGTAAAGTCATATAAAAGTGTACAGCATGTTTTTGCGAACTTGACTACTAGCTAGCAATTAGCCAATTAGTTTGAAATCGTCAAACCTGTTACTGTCAGCCCTGTTACCTTTTAGAGTATCATGTTTTGACATGTGGGTGACACTGATACGGTTTTAAAGATTCAAACATTTTAAAGGCCACCCATGATATATTATTGAGCTAATGGCTGATTAATTTAGTGGCACATGAGTTCAAGGTAGACTATAGTATCTGGTAACGCTTGTGTTGGTAACAGGGTTGACAAAAACTATAGAAGCCTATTTCCAACACTGAATAAAAAATTTAAAAAGTTTTTGCGACTTTATATCGGGCAATTCTGACTTTTTTTTTCTCCAGTCCCTATCACAGATACTCCACGCCGAACGCTTTAAACTACATCACCCCCATGCCGTCCACTGGCGTCTCTCTCAGTCATAAAGTGCTGTCCACCTCCACCCCTAACGTTCACATGGTGAGCACCACCCAGCCGGTCGATGAGGCTGCTTTTCAGGTGACGGCTTTCTCCTAAAATCAGCACTGAATTCAGAGTTTGGAATTTGGATCCTGAACTGTTATTGCCTCTTCTCTCAGAATATGTTAAAGTAGTTCTTCCCTCTGTATTCGCAGGAAGCCCTAGGGCGAGATGAGTCAGGTGAGGGGCTTTTCACACTTTTTCCTCAGGTTTCATAGCAGAGCTAAGGCTGAGATGTGATCTTACCCATTCCTTCGCAGGAAGCCCGACGGAGTGGTCCAGAACCCCGGCTCCGGCACACAGAGAGAAAGCACCTTCTTCGAACGCTCAGGAAAAACGCATCGTAAGTGCCACGTGAAGCCACTAGTGATGGGGACAACAGCGTTCTTAATAAACGCCATTACTAACTTCATTATTTTTTCCTGTAACAAGTAATCAAACGAATTACTGTTTCCCCTGTTACAACACCGTTACCGATAATAAACTGTGTTACTGTAATTTATTATAGGCTCAGTTCATCTCAGTGGATGCACAGCGTAACATACCTGCATTTGACGTAAACTCTAGAGTGAAGACACACGATTATTTTACAATTACTTTTCGTTTTCCCCCCAAATATACATTCATGGTTACTCTAATTACTAAAGCTCTATCATCTTATATTAGCACAATATCATATTGTAATGCTATAAAACATATTATGGTGATTCTATATTATATTTACAATAATGTATTGAAGTTTGATAGGTGTCTCTCACATTGTCCCACAGAAACATTAAAATAGTGTAGATTAGTGTACAATGTTTAATAATAATAATAATTTATTCAATTTAGCTTCCTTTTCATTCATTAAACACATTTATATCACAGACATCCAAGTTATTTGACATATTTGAATAGTTATTTTTCCTGGTAATAAGTTACTTTTATAACGATGCAACTCAGTTACTAACTATTGTGAGAAGTAACTAGTAACTATAAGTAATTGTTTAAAGTAACGTGCCCAACACTGGAAGCCAAATCAAAAAAACTACACTAAAACATGATCAGATTAGTTTGTGTAAATGGTTTAGATTAGTGCTCTACTAGTTTGAAACATGACGTGGCAGGTCTGTCTGCTGCACTGGACGCTGGCTGACGGTGTTTCTGGTCTCTAGCGTCCCAGAGAGAAGAGAGATTCCAGCTATTACTGGGAGATCGAGGCCACTGAGGTGATGCTGCTCTCCAGGATCGGCTCAGGCTCTTTTGGCACAGTTCACAAAGGGAAGTGGCATGGTAAGATATCTCTCATCATGATGTCATGATTGTGTTGTTAAATAGCGTTCAGCTGCAGGAGTGCGTATAAAAGCTGTTTTACATTGGCATCGAACACATCCAGTGAAACTATGTCTCGAGCGTTTTGTGTTTAACTCTATGAAGCTGTTTTGTAACGAAAAATCCAGTCTTTGTGACCAAGTTCCAAAACACATAAATTAATGATTAAAATACACTATATTGCCAAAAGTATTGGCACACCTCCTTCTAATGAACAGGTTTGACTACTTTAGTCATTTCTGTGAGAACAGATCTTAATATATTTATATTGTGTGCTTCTAATGATATAGCGACAGATTAGACAGGACCCTTTTCTGTTCTGATTCTGTGTATAAGGCAAGGTTCAAACAGAAGTGATTGATTGAGTCAGTGTGGACTGGTCTGCGGAAACCTCTGCTGTCGCTTTAAGAGCCAAAAACTCTTCCCCAGACAATAACTTGTACATATGTGAGAGTTATTTGAAACACTTCCAACACTGTTGAAACAGAGATACAGTTTTTAAATACATGAATTAGATTTATTGCCACAGCTTTGGAAGGGCCTTTTTCTGTTCTAAAGGAGGGGGTACCAATACTTTTGTTCATATAGTGCATGTACAAGTCACTAGTGTCGGTGAACTAGTGAACGGTTGTGTAACATTCAAAATATTTGTGGGGTGCATTTCAAGCAAAATGAAGTAAAATCACTTTATTTCGATATATGCATGACATGCAGGGCAGAAAAAAACAAAAAAAAGATATCATGGCCACAAATTAAGAATTCGTTCCCATGACTTAATTAGTTCTCTTGTTTTAGTCAAGTGATGGCCGCATTATACTACTTTGTTCCCTCAAGTTAATTCGTAGCCATAATTTAACTGAAATAAGGGAACAAATTAATAAATTATTGGAATAAATTATTACAAGTTGGCCACTATTTACCTAAAATGAAGAAACTGATTAATAAATGGTGGGAATGCGTTCCCGTTTCACGTGTTATGTGCTGGTGTCTGTAGTAATAATAATCTGGAATGTTATTGTATTGTCAGTGTTTTTAATTGAGAAAGCTGAGAGAAACAGAATCCGTTCTTATTAAAAGTTTGTTCTGTATTTTCAGGTGATGTTGCTGTGAAGATTTTAAAGGTCACAAATCCCACACCAGAGCAGTTACAGGCCTTTCGCAACGAAGTAGCTGTTCTCAGGTAAACCAGAAATGGAAAATGGAAATAGTTTACAGTGAAATGCCATCATGCAACGTGTCAACATGCAGTGAGCCTCCGCTGGCCACACGACCCAAGCGCTGTCTTTGTCATTGTTACAGGAAGACCAGGCACGTCAATATTGTTCTGTTTATGGGATACATGACCAAGGCAAAGTTGGCCATTGTGACGCAGTGGTGTGAAGGAAGCAGCCTCTACAAACATCTGCATGTGCAGGAGACCAACTTCCAGATGTTCCAGCTGATGGACATCGCCAGGCAGACGGCGCAGGGCATGGAGTGAGTGTTTAGAGAGACTCTAGTTGTTTTGTGAGCTCCTGATCTCACACACACACACACACACACTGAACCAGCTGGTCAAGGGTTAAGAGCCAGGTGTGTTACAGCACGGCTGGCTGACCCCGATCTAAACCAGCCTTCTGCAACCCTAAGCGCTGTTATTTACTGAATGCAAATATTATCATGAAACTAACCAAATGCTCTTGTATGGTTGGGACAGGGAAATGAACAAGCGCATGTCCTTACCTCAGTGGTTTTGTCGTTGATTTAGCAGTATTTTGGTCAGAATAATAAATTGATAGAAGATTGTGAACTTTCTCGCCAACACAGACATGACATCATCCTGGAAAACCATCAACAAAAGTGCACAAAGTAAAGGAAGATGCAGCCCACATTAGAATAAATATACACTATAATTCAAATGATTGGGGTCAGAAAGATTATTACACACAGATACAGTATGTCTTTTGAAAATATTCATGTTTGTGCATTTATATATTCAGATTCTTATATTTGAAATTATATATATTTAATATATAAACATGACATATGTTTCTCAAATATATACATGCGTGTGTTTGTATTTATTTATAAAAAGTATACACATGTATTATAAACAACTTTTGGATTAAATAAATCGCAGTTAATCGTTTGACAGCACTCTATCAATCAACTTTTGAGCTGAAGGCTTGTGTGAAGACTGTAATTTATTGCTGTGATCAAAGTTGAATTTTACACCAATTTAACAGAGTCCCATAGAAAACAGCTCTTCTAAATTTCAATAATATCTCACCATTGTACTGTTTTTACCATATTTTTAATTAAAATGAATGCAGCCTTGGTAAGCAGTAGAGACTTCTTTCGAACCATTAAACCTCTTACTGACCCCAAACGTTTAAACAGAAGGGTGTTGATTATTGATGCAGTAAATACTTCCAGTCTTCATGACTGTATTGACACGGTCTTCTCCTGAATGTTTTTGGACCTGTGGTAGTTATAGTGTAGGTCGCAGAGCACAGAATTCTGTCACTGTTTGACAGCATAGTATTTTTTTCAGTAGCAGATTTGCATTTTGACAGTACGATACCATCAGCTATTTATAGAAATGGGACCAGCTTTTAAAATAGTGCAGCATAGGGGGGTGTTTATATGTAAACTCAAAGGTGGTTTTGTCAGTTAACGCCTGGCGGTTTTCTCTATCAGCATGATGATAATGACAGAAAAAACCTACTAGGAATATAGAATTACAACGATTTCTAATAACTCTTCATGTCTTTTGTCTTCTAGTTACCTACATGCAAAGAATATCATCCATCGAGACATGAAGTCAAACAGTATCTTTTACGAACAGCTCAACTCTACTCTTATTTCTGTACTGCATGCATTGAGTGGTGAAGCATTGCTGCTATAGAGAAGCTTTATTATTTTTGAAGCGTGTCGTATTTGTGCTCATGTGAATGTAGTGTTTCAGACACTCCCTTAACGGAAGCTCAGATATCTTCCTGCATGAAGGGTTGACGGTGAAGATCGGTGATTTCGGTCTGGCCACGGTGAAGGCGCGGTGGAGCGGCTCTCATCAAGTGGAGCAGCCGTCCGGCTCTATTCTGTGGATGGTGCGTTAGAGGAATAGTTCAACCCCAAACCAACGTTTGCTGAAAACGTCCTCACACAAGGCCATGCAAGATGTGGAGGAATGTGTTTCTTCATCAGATTTGGAGAAATGCAGTGTGCATCAGTGTCTCAGCAATGGATGCTCTGCAGTGAATGGGTGCCGTCAGAATAGGAAACCAAATATAACCAAAATATCAGTTCATAATCCGTATTAACACTTCCTCCAGTGGAAAAGTCCATCCTAGTAAACTTGTTTTTGATCTGTGCAGATTTCTCTACTAATATGTTTCAGTTTTTGTCTTCTCCAGTTGTTAAAGGGGTCATATGATGAGATTTCAAGTGTTTCTTTCTCTGTGGAGTGTTATGAGCTGTTAGTGCAGAGATAAGATCCTGAAGCTGCAAATATTAAAGTCTCAAAACCAAAAGATATTCTTTATAAAGTTATGACTTGTCCACACCCCCCTAAAACGACTCGTTTAAACACGCCCCCACTTCTCTACGTCACAGAGTGGGTTTATTTGCAAACATCACCCAAATGTTTACACAAAGAAGAAGGCGGAGCTATTATTCTGGCTGTAGTGTTGCTGCGGGGGCCATGTTCTGGAGACGCTGTGTGTCTCACGAATGCAGACATGGTGTTATGTTTACGAGGCGTGATGCAACACGACGTGTAAAAAGGCTTAGAGGAGAAACGATAATGTACAGTATGTGGAAAACAATGTGTTTGCACCTTAAACCACATAAACCCATTACATTACACCAAATACACCAAATAATGCAACATCTTTTTAGCAACATCATATGACCCCTTTAACTGATGGACTGGAGTCCTGTGGATTATTGTGATGTTTTTATCTGCAGAGCATCCATTGCGAGACACATTTCTCCAGTTCTGATGAAGAAACACACTCGTCCTGAGCTTGGATGGCCTGAGCACATCATAAGAAACAGTGTGTATTGTAATACTCTGACTGATACTGATGTTTTGTAGGCTCCTGAGGTCATCCGGATGCAGGACAACAATCCTTACAGTTTTCAGTCGGACGTGTACTCGTACGGGATCGTCCTGTATGAGCTGATGACAGGAGAACTGCCTTATTCTATGATTGGAAATAGAGATCAGGTATAATAACATTCTCAGTCTATAGATATCATGGATGTTATACAATAATCCACCTGTTTACCATGCATAAAACAGCACATGGACTTGACTTTTACATGCCTGCTAGGACAAGATTTTAAACAATATAGGGCAAGAAAACCTTTTGCATTTATTTTGTGCATTGTGACATTTATAATACTCGGTACAGAATGGACTTTATTTGATGGTTTTTGTCTTTCAGTTTTGTGCTTAAATATTTGTTTGCAAGGCTGTCTCTTCAGAAGCTGTAGTGTAGTCCAGGCATGAGAGCGTGTTTAGCATGCAGCATTAGCTCAGTGCGTGATGATGGCGCTTACTCGGTATCGAGTGTGAGCTCGTGCTCACAGCAGCGTGACTCTGAAATGTGTTTGGCAGTGATCCTGAGCACTCTGCTAAATTTAGGCGCCCAAAGGCTAAAGGTCCATCTGAAAGCACACTTGCTGCTTGTGTAGCCTGTGTTTTGCTGTTTAATAATGAGGCGAAACGAAAGCCTTTACTATTGTTTCTCCCCAAGTCCTCTGCTAACCGTGTTTTTCTGTTTGTTTTAGTTATCTTGGGTGTTCAAAATCAGGGATTCTCACTCAAAGTATTACAATCTGTCCTGCGTTATTCATTGCAACTGTTTTGCTATTGCTTTCCCAAGAGCAGGCACTGAAAGAGAGATCTGAGCCATATCATACACAGCCTCCCACAACATCACAGTGTTGTGCCACTGACTTCTACACAGACAAGCCTTCGCATTGTGTATAAAGTGTAAAGAGCTAGTTCCTGTTTTAGTTTTGAGTAAAGTGAGCTGTTCCCTGTCGCCTTGCACGCAGATCATCTTCATGGTGGGGAGAGGCTATCTGACCCCTGACCTCAGTAAACTCTACAAGAGCTGTCCCAAAGCCATGAAGAGACTCGTCGCCGACTGCATACAGAAGTCCAAAGACGACCGGCCGCTGTTTCCACAGGTGAGCTTCACTTACACAGGCACCTGTCCGAGGAAAGATCAGGACCAGATCAGATCTGAAGGATTATCTGTGCTGTAGCACAATCATTTGTACTGTGTATGTAGATGTGTAATGTAGTGTAATATATATATAATATTTCAAATGCACTACAGCAAATGTTTTACACGGCCGTTCACGTCCCAAGTGTGAAATGTGTAGTGCTTGCCCCAAACTGAAGATCACAAAACCGTTTGAACATGGTAGTAATAACTGTAAATATAGTGTCTATATACTTTTTACAAATAATAATGCAATTTGTATTTGTTTTAGTAAATCTTAATTAGTTATTAATGTGTCAAAAGCAGCCATTAATAGAAGAAAACTAAATAATCTGTATGAGTATCATAAAATAAATACATATACTAGGATTATAAATTATATATAACATAATAAGCCAATTTAGCTACTAAATGTTTGAAAGTGTTAAACTGAAATCAGTTCATCTTTGCAGGTGTAGCATGTGAAGTGGCATTTAGATGTATTTGCACAGTTTAATGGAGTTTATAGGGACATGGGATGCTTTAACCTGCAGTTACAAATGCATAAATAATCTTTTGATATTTAAACATGAAATGTTGAATACTGATATTTGAAATTATTTAAAAAGTGAAAGATACTTTAAATGTAAAATTAAAACTGGCAGTAGGTGGCAGCAAGTCACTGTAAAGTGAGTCATTGTGACTGAATGAATGATTTAAACAGATGATTCATTCAGGCCCCAAACACCATCTTGTTGCTCAGAGACACGAAACAGTGCTGTGACTGTGTTCGAAAGGTTTTGACAAAATACAGCAAACATCTTTTGATACTAACCTTCTATTTATTGAACTGTTTATAACCATGCTTATTTAAGAAAAAACTGAAGTCTTCATGTGATATTGATTAACAATATGAAATTATATGAATACATTTTCTGCTGATTTTCTTGAATTAAGTGATCATTCTTGTGATCAATGCATGGCCTATTACAGTTTTTTCCGATTGCTAACACACAATTTTTCAAACTAGTGTGGTTTTATCAAAATACTTAACACAATTCA
>JAUMHE010000008.1:66763-81462 GCA_032359235.1 Enteromius mattozi | reverse complement strand
AATGTTTATCAGTACATTACAGAAAATAATGAACTTTATCACAATATGCTAATTTTTTGAAAAGGACCTGTATAATGTACAAAAACAAAGATTATGCAAGGAACAGATTCACTTTTACCACACCTGACACTGGCTGCTTTTAGGGGAAAAAATAGTAGCTACAACCACAAGCCAGAGAAAGATAATATTTTGCATGCTAAATAATTAAATATATTTAATAAAAAAATACTTGTATGCAGCTAGGATGCATTCAGTTGATTAAAGTGACCCTAATATCATTTATAGTTACAAAAGATTTCTTTTTAAATAAATTCTATTCTTTTCAACTTTCTTTTCATCTGCAAATACTGAAAAATGAAATGTACGTTATCACGGTTTTTGTAAAAATATCAAGCAGCACAACTCTTTTTAACTGATAATAATCAGAAACATTTCTTGAGCAGCAAATCATCATATTAGAATAATTTCTGAAGCACTACTTAGTATGTTTACATAAACAACAATATCCCAATATTAGCACAATTAAAGACTGATTAAGAATCTACCGTGTAAACAGATTTTTACTTAACTTTTTAATTAACTTAATTCAGCCAAAGACATACTTGAAGAAGTTACAAAAAAACAGTACAAAAATCTTATCAAATCTTACCAACCAAGTCTATATAAATATCTATAGTAATAAGTAACACAAGTGTTTTCCTTTAGATTACTATTTGAATGTCTCTGATGTGATTATTGTTCAGTGTGACTTGTGGTGGAGTGTGTTTCAGGCTGTGTTGTGTACTGGGACACTATTAATAGCCCAGCAGTGTCTTCAGCACGTCGAGCCGCAGACTCACAAGCTCGTCGCTGTACCGCCTCAATGCACCATTAAGACTTGTGCTGGCAGCAGCTGCCCGACAGGTGTTAATTGGCCAGATTTAGGGTGATGTCCAGGAGTCCTGAAGAACAGCTGAGCTCCCATGGACTGCTAACAGTGCATGACGCATGACCCCCGACCTCCATCCACACAGACATGATGACACGACAACCCAGACCTCACGACAAAGCTGTGAAGTCTAACACGTTTGAACATTGCATGCACTGGCAGCCGCGCCGTATTCAAATGTGACTGCAGCCTGGAAATAATCTAGCGTGAGAAGCTAGTGTCTGGCAACAGGTGTGGGAAGTTCAGGATGATGTGGGTTAACTAATGCATTCTGTATACTAACGAACGGTCCTATACTAGTATAGTTTCATGTATCTTCATCAGATTGTGTTGGATGAATGCCTCTGCTGAAGGAATAGAATTAATCATCCCATGAAATCAGGCATATAGGGGTTGCAACAACTGGTAAAGAATAGAAGAATCACCTTATTGCCTTGTTTAAAACAAATGGGCAAAACAACCCAAGTTAAATGATACGTTGTTTCTTGCACATTTTGCAACACTTTTAAAATAAAACGTCCAAAGTGTGTCACCAAACGTGTGTTCACTTTTGTCTGAAATGTGAATCTGGCAACATTTAATGATGTTGTTTGTTAAACATATTGTGGCAGAAATGAAAATCTGTCGCACTGGAAAGCAACGTAGCATCTATGTACATTAACATAGCTAGATTTAGGGTCGTAGGATCTAACAGTTTTAACAAACATGAAATTAAAACACATTTGCTTTGGGCAACTGTGTCATTTAATCTTGATACTACGAGTCTTTGAGCTCTTTTACCATGACTTGTGTCACAAGACTTGTACAGGTGATGTGTAATGTTGCACCGGGTGTGCTACCGAGCAAGTTTACTACATAAGAAAGACACATATACAGTAGAGCTGGGGCCTGTAGCATGATGGTGGCTGAACAAATTCAGGGTTGCAGGATTAGTTTTGAGTTGACAAAACCAAACCATGAAGCTGGTCATCAACTTTCTTTGTCAGCTCAGGCTTGATCCTGAGTTAATGGAGCACGTGCACATGAAAGTGTGACATCAGTAATGAGCAGCCAATCACAAGCCTTGAAACCGTGATTCACTACCAAAGGTTCAAAGGTTGAACAATATGAAGAATTTAAACACATGTACACAGCAAGATGAAATGATCTATCAATGAAAGAGGAAAACATCTAAGTGCAAGTAAGTTGTAAAGTTACTTTATAGGGTTGATCAAATTTATGAGACACTTAAAAATCTAAACTCATATTTACAGCTATTGATTCTAAAACGTATTTACATTGTAAATTATCTATATGTTTATATTAATTTAAAAGAAAATATTAATAATTACAATTAAACTAAGCTGGCTTTTGTAATGGATTAAAGAGATAATAATTATATAAATAATATAAAATAATTATATAAAAAATAATAATCTCTAAAAATAATTATTAAAAATGTTTTACTATGTAGATTCCTTTCATTTGGATTAAGAGAAACTGGAGGAGTGGCCTTATTGCATCAGAGATGTGTCATTTTTCTTGAAGCTGATTGGTCAGATTTTGGTTTGACCTTCTCTAATCAGAATATAACCTGTCCTGGAGCAGGTTATCTGTGGAGTGTAAATTACTATGGTGATGAACACTGCTAAAAGCCAAACCAATTTCATGGTACCTAAAACCCAGAGTTTGCGCAAACTAAACTGAAACTTACCTGGCTAGCCAGCTAAACCGGCTTCGTGGTACAGGCCCCTGACTATGTGATGCAAATGTCAAGATGTGTTAGCTTACAAATCATGCACTACATTAAACGTATTTTGAGTCCATTTCATATTTTGTGTAAGGAACCACATAAGAATGAAGTCTCTTGTAACCTTGAACTGTGTGAAAAGGAATAAAAGTTGTTAGTGTTTTACTGCAACTGTTGTTCATTTCAGCTGAAGACTGCAGTGAATTGTATATATATAGTAATGTTGTGCAGAAATGTAGCCTGTGTATATTAACAGCAGGAGTGAAGGGGGTCATAGATGCTCAGATCCTTCCAGCGGAGCGATGAATGAAGCACAAATCCTCTTCCTGTTAGCACTCATGACACTTGAAAACACTTCATGTTGCACAACATGTGTGGGTGGCTGGAAGAAGCTGTTCTTTTTACCCACGGGCCTCATTCATCATCTTTTCATCCTGCTCATCCGGTTTGTTTTTGGGTTAAGGAATAAGTCACATTATTCCTGTGGACTCAAAGCTCAGAAAACAGGAATGATCATGTTTGAAGTGTCGTTTTTAAGGCATGTGTTGCGTTGCTAGCTATATCTCACAGATAGATGCTGTATTTGTAGCCAGTGAGCTGAATATTTCTTCTCCTGAAATGCTCTTCCAAACCTGTTTTTGGAGCTTATTAACTCCATTATAAGTATGTGTTTACGTGAACAATCAGAAACAAACACTAATTTCTTAAACTAAAATATGTGTTCTGAACTGTGAAATGTGAAAGTCATTGTAGTCATTTTTTGATAACCTAAAATAAATAAATATAATAATTTAATAAAAAAATGCAAGTCCAGATTTTAGTGTTTGTTTAGATTTTTTTGTATGAAATATTACTCTGTATGGTCTGTTGTATAAAGGTAATATTTCATTGGCAGTTGTGCTGTTGATCTGAACAGCTGTGATTAGCTGCAGTAAGACTGATATTGTTTAAATAGATGTTTAATAAAGTAGTATAATCATTCCAATCAAATGTTGTTGCTGTGTATTTGGCAGATTCTCATTTATTATCATAGCATAGCTGTGTAGTGTTACATATACAGTCAATAAGAGAACATAAATAAAGCACTAATCTTTATTGTGAACTCTACCTAAACGAGTTTGTGGTTACGTGACATGGTGTGACCTGACAAAGGCATCGACAAAACAAGTCTAGTGTCATAGGGAAAAGATCTTTGCTGTGAGCTTTCACAAATGAGAGACGTAAGCTCTCCCAGTCCCAGGTTACATAAAGCTGGCGTGGCACGCTAACAATGTCTTGCAGGAACAATACAAGGTGAGGCATGTTTTCACTGATGACCATCCCATTCCTGTGTAGTGATCGTCACATAGCCATAAGCATCCTTCGGCCCACAACATGGTAAAAAGGTCAAGTGGACATGAAGGGCACTAGGTGTGTTTGTTGCCATCAAGATCTTTGAGCTTCTCAAACCCTAGTGTGTGATAATATATGTTATACACTAATATGATCACAGTTCATATTTTTTAATTGAATTTATTAATTGCTCCTCCAAAAATGAAAATTACACCATAAACTACTCACCTCCAAGCCATCCTAGATGTATATGACTTTCAGATGAACACAGTCAATGTTTTTTGAAAATGTATTCTGGCTCTTCCAAGCTTGGTAATACTGCCATGATTTTGAAGCTCTGTAAATCTGTAGATATATTGAATTAAGTTTTCTAGAGCATTGCACTCATGATGGTTTGGAGTAAAATGCGATGTATAGTTTATTTAGGTGATAAGTATATGATGTCATCTCACAGTCAGCCAATCAGTGCACCGTTGATGGTCTTTGAAATATTAATGCATGCTATTTCCAGTGAACACATGAATGCTGATCTCATACAACTCTGCATATATTCATCAAATCTGCATGTGAGTTTGAAAAGGCAAATTAGTCAGATTACCCCAACTGAAGATCGTCATACATCATTTTATCTCAGAGATATGAAGTGATGTACAAAGAATATGGGATATGCAGTGGCATATGTGTGAAATATGACCAGATGCAACTGGCTCTTTGTGTCTGTGTAAAACACATTAAGTGTAACAGCATTTTGTCATGATATACAGTTTTTGCGTCATGAAATTAGGCAAGTCACAGTTGGTCTCCCGAAGGGGCGAAGCTGTGAGAGCCAGCGTATGTGAAGGGCTGTTGTGTTCTGTCTTTAAATCCCAAGACGTTTTGCTTTAGACTGTCATATTCTTTAAAATAGTTGATGCTTCTAGTGTTAGCAATATTGGTTGAAATTTTTTTTACACGCATGGAGATTTCGTCACAGAAGCACACTGACTTAGAAATGATTCTGTCACGTCTGAACTCTGGCATGAAGACTCAAAGACGTAGAATTGTGTGAAACTGTGGTTTTAATCGAAGACTCAGACAAGGTACAAAAGGTAAGGCAGTTGCAGACACGTAAGACACTTGACGACTCGACAACATAGACAAGAACAATGGTACTATAAATACATACACTAATGACGTTGAACTGAAAACACATAGCACGCACAGCTGGACACTAATAACATAATTAACTAGACAAGGACAGGAAACGCTATACATGGGCAAGGGCGGATACAAAGGGAACATGGCACATGTAAACAAAGATAAGGCAAGACACGTGGAACATCAAACACAGATCGTGACAGATACCTTCATCAAAAGATTATATGTGTTTAGAGTTTTAAGAGCATTAAGGGTTACTCCACCCCAAAATAAAAATCTTGTCATTAATCACGTACCCCCACGTCATTCCAAACCCGTAAAAACGAAACAATTTAAGATATTTTGGATGAAAACTGAGAGGCTTGTGAATGTCTCATTGACTGCCAATAAACACTGACAAGGTGTCTATCTGCCCTTACATATGTATATATGTTCTTGCTGTAAGGTTTTGTGGATGTACATGCATATATTTGATAAATGGTTGAACTGTCTAAACTTTAATGCTCCAACATCTTCTATACTCAAGACATGCTTGACATTCTTTATATTACAATATGTATGGTGTTTTTTTCTATTTTGTTTTTATGTTTTATTTAATTTGTTTACTTACACTCTTTTTTTATTATGTATTCATCTATTTATTATTATTATTAACTATTTTTATTTTATTGCGAAAGTTCAATAAACAAAAAAGAATAGTCTGTCTGCCTTCAGTGGTTCAACCGTAACATAACCGTAGCTAAGATATACAGATGCACTGTTTTCATTTGAATCAAAGTGTAAATACATGAAAAAAATATATCCATGTGTCATGACTGACAAAGAAGAGCTTACACTATATGTGCATCCAGCGATGCTCTCCAAAATGATGCTATGGTGCCGAATTGTTGAATAAAGTCTTTATTTTTGTTTTATTTCTGTACAAAAAGTATTCTCGTTGCTTCATAATATTACGGTTGAAGCACTGATGGCTGATGGAGCATTCAGACGACGTCTTTCATACTTCTGTTTCTTGACAGCGTAATTGTTTGGCAGTCAATGAGACAGTCACAAGCCCCCTGCATGGTTTTCATCAGAAATTGTGTTCTGAAGACAAAAGCTTTCACGGGTATGGAACGACATGGAGTGATTAATGACAAAATTTTCATTTTGGGATGGACTAACCTTTTAAAATCAAACTTTTTGTTCAGCTGGTGTTGATTTGACATGATTATATCCTGTCACTGTTGCTGATCGGTTGACCCAGTAACCTGTATGAGTCCTTTCGCAGTTAATAAAGCAGTTTTTCTGCTTGAGTTCGTGCAGCGAGATGGATAGACGCACAGCCGTGCCTACATCTTTACGATCAATGCATTTCTTCATAATGCTACCTAACAAGAATAATTCATCTTTGTACAGCAGAGGAGACACACATCAGCAGTTATCTTTCATTTTCTCTGGTGTTTCTTGCTCCATCTCGTCTGGTGTTCAGTTGCTCTGCTGATAAGGCTGCTGTGTGTCCGGTGGCCAGTTAAACTTTAACAGGTGATTGCAAAAGGCCTGGCTGTGCTCTTACGTGTGTGTGTGTGTGTGTGGAGACAGTTATCAGACATGCACACAAACAAGATCCGGCAAATCATAATACATGACCATAATGTCTTGACACACCATAGACCTCCCAAAATAACTGGAATAAACTGACACAATAAATTCAGCCCATATTGTTAAATTCAAATTAGTTTGTATATGAAATATAAACTTTTGTTTCCTTAGTTAATACTTTTGATACGCACGTGTTCTGGGTCATTTACTTCATTAGCATGTAAAGGAAATGAGCATTCATTTCTGTGTTGTTTTCATGTAGTTGTCATTTAATTTCTTTTCATTGCATTTCTGTATTCTGCATTCTCCTTTTTTCTTGGTTTAGTTATGAATAAAACTGCATTTACACTAGTTTATAAAATGTTGTGCAAAAACCATTCTAAACTTGATCTTACGATCATCTCTCAAATATGCATACACTTGATTCATAGAAAGACTGTACCTCTTATTCAGATGTGAAATCCATAAACCGCTGATGATCTTGAACTTGAGCACAGCTGAATGGTTACAGCACCCTGCCTTGTAAATGACTCCTAATTAATGCCATTAACATACATGCATATATATACACGTCACATTCCTTTCCATTTGAATTATCTTCGTTGTTTTTGTGAGTAATAAAGCTAAAAGCTGCATTCAGATCCTTGACTCTTTGTTTACTGACCTGCTGTGACACATTTAAATCAGAGAAAAACTTTAGTTGTTTTCTAAAACACTTGAACATATAACAGCAAAAAATCATCGAGGTACATCCTCCCAATGTCTACGGTAGGTTTGGAAATGTATTTTCCTGTGTCTCAGATATGTAAGGGTACAATTACAATCATAGTTTCCTTATGATTGTTTCAAACACTGTAACTCTTGGTATTGTTATTCTTTGCTAATGCCAAGTGCTTTTGTATCAAGAGCTCTTTGTCTGATCAAGCGCTGTGATGTGGGTTCTTGGGTTTTTCATTTTAATGAACAAAACCTTTTCAGGGAATCACAAAAGATCACAGACCTTATACAGATAATTAAATTACTTAATGGTGTTCTTATTATGTTATTATGTCCCAAATTATGTTAGTATACCCAAAGTCATGTCAGCATTTACAATAATAAAGCATTCAATTTCAATCACCACATGGTTACCCCCATGTCTATACATTTAACTGATATATATATATATATATATATATATTGTTGTTGTTGATCCCTTTTCTCTTATTTAGTGTACCTTTTTTACGTTCTGTATAATGTGTTTGACATAATTAAGACTAAACAAAAGTTGAAATAAATAAAAATCACATCCACATGCAGCCAGTCAGGTATTATCAGGTTTTACAGCACAGGCCTGTGGGATTGTGGGTATGTTCCGGGCTGATATCTATCTGTAAATATATAACTAGGGATTCTGTTGACACAGTTCAATGCTATTGTCTTGGTCTGTGCAGTAATAACCTGTTCAAAAAGCTCAGACTGAGGCCTTGTGTGTTATTCAGAGCCCTTGTAAAACACATGCTACTGTGAAAGCAAACAGATCTTCAGCAGAGCCGCAGGAATCATCTGAAAACTCCAGCTTTGCTCATAAAAGTTAATGGCGTGACATGACATTCACTCAGTAGACATAACTGATCTGTTGAAGGAAAATGTTGGTAAGCACTAACCACAACAGGGTTACCACTTAGTGTTTACTCAGTCATCTGCCAATGCAACTAGTTAGCTGTTAAGGTTTCAGCTCGGCCTTATGCAGCCAACTTTAATTTTTTTGCACTGCAGCTAGACAAATTAGTGGATGGATGGATGGATGGACTGAGCAATAGATGCATATATGGATGAATGGATGGATAATAGATAATTTAAAGTGATATCTACTAGGAAATCTCAACCGCTGGTCTGTTTATATTGTCACAAAATTAACTATAAAACTATATTCTGAGGTTATTTTCAGCTCCAAGCTGAAGCTAGTATTTTGGGCTTAAACCCAGGGGTCAGGATGAGAACCCAAACTCACCCGAGCTCAGTCAGGAACATTGGCAGACGCTTGAACACAACCTGATGATGTTTGTTTTTATAAAACCACAAAAAAACAGCCTTAGCTGGTTGTTTAGCTACACAAGTACTGATGATGCTGTTGGTAGAGATGCTGAGATGAATTCATGATCTTGAATTTAGGCCAGTCAGTGTCAGGTTGGAGTGTTTCTCTGTTTTACCAGACATTTCCTGTGGTATCTTTTTCTCACAGAGATATGGTTGTACTGGTTTACAGTGGCGTGTTAATGTGTCTGAAGCTGATTTCTATTGATCTGAGATAGACTCTGAGCACGTCGATGCTGAAGCCCTTTACAGAAGCTGATCTGAGTAGCTGTGATCAGAGCGTTCGGTCTATTTAGGGTGAGGTCATGTTTGCCTGCTGATCACACATTTACCCAGAGGTCGATGAAGAGTGCTTGTGCTGATGTCACAAACCATCAGCTTATTCTGCAGATATTGGCTCTGGTCCTAATCATCCTGACAGATATGGAGAACTCAAGCAGTTGACACATATTTCCAGCATGACGGGATGGGTCTATATATATATATATATATATATATATATTATACACAAATGACAGCCCCAGTACACAAATTAAAGCTAAAGAAAGGCATAATAAACATGTGCATGAAAAAATCTAAAAGTCAAAGATGTACACAAGAAGTGTATAGTTTCTGTATCTATATCAATACACATTTTTCTTCATTACTTTACTACTTTGATATTGTATTTATTATTGTATTACTATCCACCGTCCACTATTGTCACGGTTCATGGTGAACAAAGACTCAAACTTGAAGATCTCACCAGAATATCCTTTTAATAATCCTTTAGACGTGACACAGACAGGCAGGTCATCACACGAACAACATTAATGAACTGACAACACGAACTAAGCTGAATGTAACTTATATAGGACAAGCAATGACGCTAATTAATAAGACACACCTGAACATAATCAACAATGGACAGAAACTGGGTCACACGGAGCACATGGGGAAAAACAACAACAAACACTGTTCAGGGGCGTTACAAGTATCTCCTGCACCTGCAAAAAGAAAAGTTCTGCTATTATTCTTGTTTGCAAGCACGTGACCAGTAAAAACCAGCAAAGGACCATCTTAAACCAGCAAAGAACCAGCTTAATCCACCATAAACCAGCAAAGGACCAGCTTAATTGAACTGGAAATTAGGGGCTGGGCGTCCAGCCAGAGGAGAACTGGCCCCAAATAAGCCTGGTTTCTCCCAAGGTTTTTTTTTTTCTCCATTCTCTCACGGGTTTTGGTTCTTTTGGTTGGTTTTGGTTGTCGCCTCTGGCTTGCTTAGTTGGGGGCACCTAATTTCTAGTGATTATAGTCGTTTTGATCACAGAGACCATCTCTGCATTTAATAAATAAATAGTTTAATCTCGTCATTATACATTACCATCACTCTATTCTCCTATTTGATAGTGTTCAGTGCTTTGCTACAATCTGTATTGTTAAAAGCGCTATATAAATAAAAGGGATTAATTGATTGACGAGCATAAACCAGCAAAGAGCCAGCAAAAACCAGCAAAGGACCAGCTTAAACAAGCAAAGAACCAGCATAAAACAGCAAAGGACGAGCATAAACCAGCAAAGGACCAGCTTTAACCAGCAATGGACAAGCATAAACCAGCAAAGGACCAGCTTAAACTAGCAATGGACGAGCATAAACCAGCAAAAAAACAGCATAAAGCAGCAAAGGACCAGCAAAGGATGAGCATAAACCAGCAAAGGACCAGCTTAAACCAGCAAAAACCAGAATATGTTGGTTTTTTCAACAGGATAGTTTTATGTTTATACTAAATATATACAAAAAGGAAATACATGGAATGCTTTAATTATTGCTTGTACAATGTGTTTCCCCACACAATGTTAAAATGCATGATAATTAGTGTAACGAGTTCCCTGAACGGTGAGTTACAGAACAAAACAGACTTGACTTGACTGGTTGAAGTGGTTAAACAATCCTAAACCACTCTCCTTCATCTGGGTATAAAGAAGCGACTGTCACAGTCACAACAGGCTCTGTCATCATCCACGCTCTCTCTCACACTCTCACCTTAATACTAATCACCGTCACCTGACACCACCACCTGGATCCAATCAAGACACTCATCAGCCACCACATAAAAGCACACACCACACTGCACTCAGCGTCTGAGCTCGTTTTTGACAAGTGGACTCATTACTGGCAAGACCTATTCTCTGAAGCGTAAAACTTACCTTTATACCTACCTTGTGTCATTCCTTGTGTTCTCCTCGATCTGTGTGTCCTCCCCAGGTTCCTTGGATTCCCTCGCTGTGTCTCCTCGTCTCGGATGTGTGGTGTGTGGTTGTTCCCCGTCGTTGTGTCTCCTTCATCAGTCTGTCCTCCATCGATCTCTCATAGCTGCAAAAGACAAGTCATTGACATTACTCCATTGTTACAGTTCTGTGAAATTATCTATCTCTGTGATACTCACCATTGCTCTCAGCAGCGATCTCTGTTACTCCTCTGCTGCCTAAATAAAAGACTTACTTATTACTTACCTCCCTTGTGCAGTCCGCTTCTTAACAGCGACAGGTGCAACCACTCATCAGATTTTGCTTCGGAGCTGCGAGTTTATGCCTGCTGCTTTGAAGTGCTGCAACAAAGAGGAAGCTGAAGCAGAAGTTGTTCTCTGTGGTGTCGACGACATGGTCAGTGGTTTCCCTGTCAAGCGAATCCCCTGGGTGTTTCACAAAAGAGCAATTTCTGAACCTGGTCGTTTCGCATCTTTTTCAAGATGCCATTTCGGCCGTGTCCTGTTGGGTGCGGCCGTTATCAGTCTCCCAACAACGGCCATGGAGGTTGTCTTCACTCTCTGGGTCTCCAGCATGTCCACATCTCCCAGCCCGGAGCCTTCGCGGCTGGACGATTAGTTCCTGGGTGCTGACCGTGATAGCAGATCACGGCCCACTCCAGTTCCTTTCTTTCCGGAAGTGCATGAGGAGTTGACAAAGTCATGGATGGCTCCTTTCACAGCCAGAAGCCGCTCGTCACCCTCCTCTGTCCTCACCATCCTCGATGGCGGGGCGGCCAGGGGCTATGAGGACATTCCCCTGATGGAGAGAGCAGTTGCGGTGCACTTGTACCCAGAATCGTCCCAGTCTCCCGTCCATTGCCTGTAGGACCGTGGCAGCTCTCGCTGCTAAGGCCCACAGCGCTGCGGGCCAGGCTGCCTCTGCCATGGCTATCCTGCAGGTACATCAGGTCAAGGCGCTAAAAGAGCTGCACAAGGGTGGCTCTGACCCTGGGTTGATGCAGGAGCTGTGCACAGCGACTGACTTCGCTCTCCGGACTACGAAAGTCACGGCGCGGTCCCTAGGGAAGGCGATGTCCGCTTTGGTGGCCCAAGAGCGCCATCTATGGCTCAACCTGGCTGAGATGAGGGACTCGGACAAGGTCAGGTTTTTGGATACCCCCTTCTCCCAGGTCGGCCTGTTCGGCGACACTGTCAGTTCTCGGCCTGCTTGTCGCCGAGGGCACCCTCCTGTGGCGACAACACCTGCTCCGCCCTGTGCTGAGACTCAGTTGAGGCCAGCGCGTCGAGCCTCCTGCAGGAAGGTGGCGCCCACCCCGCCTCAGCAAACCTCCAAGTCCTCCCGCAAGACAACGAAGAGGTCCTGAGACGGAGGGCCCAGAGGGTCTGTCGTCACAACTTAACTTCTAGAGACTGACAGACAGGGAACGTCTCGGTTACGTATGTAACCCTCATTCCCTGATGGAGGGAATGGAGACGTTATGTCACCTTGCCACGACCTTGAACCAATGCTGAGAGCTGGGACTCGTTCTCAGCTCCTCAGCAAATCTGATGAGTGGTTGCACCTGTCGCCTCTTTATACCCGGATAAAGGGGAGTGGCTCAGGATTGTTTAACCACTTGCCAATTTTCATTGCCGTTTTCTCTTAAGCAGAGCGAATCAGGGCTCTAGGCAAGACCCCAGTCTGTCGTCACAACATAACGTCTTCGTTCCCTCCATCAGGGAACAAGGGTTACATACGTAACCGAGATGATCACATGACAAGAATAAACCAATGGAACCAAGACACATGACCTGGACAACCAATCAGAACATGACACATATATCAGACAGGGATACATGCCTCGTGTCTGCCTCGCGTCGCGTGCGTTCTGCAGCAGTCACTTGGATAAGTGGTTGTTGATTGTTGAACTTGTTGACTTTTGATGAGTTTGAGCGTGTGATGCGGGCTGTTAAAAGGCTTTGGAAACACTGTAAAACGCTTGGAAATAATGTACTCAAATTGAGGACCAATATGCACCTTATTGACCCGTGGCATTAATACACTGCATCTGTGTCAGCGTGTGATGTAATAAATCTCGCGTTGTTGTTTTTTATCCATTTGATACAGTTCGGCTTCATATAGCAAGTGCACTCGCGTATAAACAATTTTTAAGTGGAGCACTTTTTGTTCTATTAATTCAGTAGTGATGCTGCTGATTCACCGAGACCAGCCCGGCTCAGCAAAGAGACGTGCGTTTGCGCGCGTGCGTTTTTTTTTAAGTTTCCCCAATGCTTCGCTATTTACTGCATTTTTCCTTACAAATTGTACTATCAGCATAACAATTCGAGTGAAGGTGTAAAGGGTGTGACATGACGTCCTTCTAGAAAAATGTGTGTTTATGTTAAAATTGTAACCAAAATTATAAAATTCTTATTTCTTTATTGCAAAACGCTAAAACTGGGACCGTTTTGGAGGGAAATGCGCTCTCATTTTAACCCACATCATGGTGTGTGATGCTGAACTAGTTTCTAATGTTTGTATTTGTACTGTGCTTTTAAATCTACTTTTTCAAACTTTATTATTTAAAATTGGGGGGATTGTACTGAGAGTAACTTTCATCTTTTCTTCAACTGAATACTGTTTCTGTGCTGTTTTGATGTATTAAAAGAGTTGGCAGTCAAAATTCTTTATGACAAACAAGATAATGTAAATTGCAGAACAAACAATAGTTTTTAAATGTATAAATTGCAGTGTACAGCGTTTATTATGACGGGGTAGAATCTACAGCTCAGTACTCAATACTCATGAGTACTTTTAAATAGCCTACTTTTTTACGCTTACTCAAGTAGCTTTTTGGAGTACTTTTGCTCTACATTTTTTGAAAGGTAATGGTACTTTTACTTGAGTATGATTTTTCAGTACTCTTTCCACCACTGCATTAAACTGATTACATTTCTCTGGCACCACAGCCATCACTCCTTCAGATCCTCACGGGAATGCAGATGCATGCATTGAATATGTGGCATTTCCTCAGAAGACTGAACCTTGCGTGTGAACAGGCTGGTGTCTTCAGATCGCTGCCGTCCAGACTTAAGTCATTGGAGGAGGAAGGAAGCGCTGCTGCTGCTTTTGCTGACATCAGGAGAAAGCAGACATGATGGTGCTGTGTTTGTCACCAATAGAGAAACAGCGACGAACAGCGTCTCCTTCCTTCCTCCCGTCGCCTTACTGCATTTCAGCGTCTGTGAGCAGCAAACATATGCTTTGACCATGATTACGACATGCTAAGGCCTGAAATTACATGAACACGCACAATTGTACTGTTTGTTTCAAAAGAGCTGAGGCTGCAGTCTGTAATGCACTCTCAGTTCAAGTATTTTACCAAGTATATATGGGGGTATTTTTGTTCCATATTTCCAAATAAATATATTATGATCCACAAATAAATGTGAAGCGATTGACAATAAACCAAGCATGTTCACAAATAAATCTTACAGTTCCACAAACATGAATTACATTAACAAATAAGTAAAATTAGACTTGCGAATAAAAAAAACATACTCACAAATATTTATTTTATTCTACAAACACAACTTTGCCTGATCTTCAGGTAATCTTCAGGTTTAGTGTAGACAAACTAATCTGCATTGTTATTACCTTGTGTGGTGTGTTTTCTCAAAACATGTC
>JAUMHE010000008.1:41761-52880 GCA_032359235.1 Enteromius mattozi | reverse complement strand
AGAATCAAAAGTCCTCTCTTTAAATAGAGCTTACTTCCGTTTATCCAGTAGCTCGATTTATTTTGCATTTCGCCTCCACAGAGGCTCACCCACAGGTATCAGTTAGCGGACCGCAAAAGTCGAAGCCATTGCACCTACCGCGTCGATGGCTTCAGCCAGAGACGGTCGAAGCCCCCTCGCTACGGTACCTGTGGACATCCCAAACAAGAGCATTGCACCCCGCTGCGTTGGTCGCTCTCGTAAGGGAAGCTCACAATGCACCCATTACTGCAGCATCGAACCACAAAAGTTGGAGCTATTGCACCCACCGCGTGTAGGGCTTCAGCCGGAGATGGTAGTACAATCGATGTTGCAGCAATGGACGGCCCAAATCAGGAGTCCTGCACCCACTGCGTGGACCACTCCTGTAAGGGACGCTAACTTACACCCACTGCCCCGGCAATGGACCACAATAGTAGGAGCTATTGCAACCACCACGTGGGCAGCTCCAGCCGGAGATGGTCGTTACATATTGGTTTCCGCCCGCAGTGGACAGCCCAAACTGGAGCTCTACGCTTATGGCGCAGACCGCTCCGGCAAGGGTCGCTCACTCATACCTCTGTTTGGCAGTAGACCTCAAAAGTAGGAGTTGTCGCACGAACAGCTCCCACCAGCGAAGGTCGTTCTATCTAGTTCAGAATCAAAAGTCCTCTCTTTTAAATAGAGCTTACTTCTGTTTATCCAGTAGCTTGATTTATTCTGCATCCCTCCGCCGCCCCTTTTCTCCTCCGCTTTACCAATGTCTCGAACTTACCAATCTCCCAACCCACGGCTCACTAGGTGCAGGGTGCCGGTCAATCCAGTCAGAGGAGAGCTGGCCCCAACCGAGTCCGGGTTCTCCCAAGGTTTTTTTCTCCAGATCGGAGTTTTGGTTCCTTGCCTTTATACACAGGGCATAGTCTATAAAACAGGATTAGGATTAGTTGGATTACGACATTTAAGTAATTTTCATTCACATGCCTTAGAAAAACTGGTGTGCATCTTAAGATAAAAACAAAGGAACTGGCATGTTTTAAGGTCAGTCAGTGCAAGTTTTCTTCAGCTGAAACAACCCAGATTTACATTTTAGTCTAGGACTGTGCTTAATCCTTGTCTGTGAAATCGGAGGAAAGAGAATTAAATGCACAATGACTAAAAATGTGTCCCTTGGATGATATTATACAATTTGCATACATACACATTTGGAAAAAAACAAAAAAAATTTGCATTTTATGAGGTGGCAAATCCGTGCTAATTCGTACAAATTCGTATGACTTCACTCGTACGATTTTGCACGATTTGTCTAAACCCCAGTGACGGATAGGTTTAGGGGCGGGGTTAGGTGTAGGTCATTTGTACAAATTGGCATTTCGTAAAAAAATTTACAATTTAGCAAAAACAAGTATGAATTCGTACAAGTGAGGTTGTATGAATTTGTCTGAATTATTTCATAAATGATTTCAGCCACAGAGAAAATAGTAATGTGACATCCCTTTAATGTATCATTCTCTGTGTAATTATGTGGTCCTTTCATCCTGTCGTTTTAATAGAAATCGATGTGAAGAATTTTGCGGTTGGCTTCAGCTCTGTTCAAGATGCTTAACATCGTTCTGATGACATGAGATGTGTGAAGATGAGTGAGCTCAGGTGTGCTCACCTGGAGCTGCTGCTGTAGAAGGATGTTGTCTAGTTGATTCTCCAAACTGAAGCCTGCAGGAATCCATGGCTTCTCTGCAGAAACATCATCTGTCCGTCAGCGGAGTGGGCTCGTCCCTGAATGGCAGTGACTTGGTCTTTTGCTGCCTCTGTGGCTGAGTGAATATTAAACAAACCTTCACCATCTGTCTGCTCACCACTCGCTCTCTCTGAAGTCACTGGAGGAGCACTGAGCGGCCAGTCCGCCATCTGCTACACACTCGCTCTACTCAGCCATCACTAATAATTAAACTATTCAGAGACTCCCGCATGGACCCAAATCTACCACTGTACCGCACTCCTCAGCCTTCTGATCTGGCTCTCCGGCATCCTCAGAAAAACTTCCCTTTCCATTGTGTCTGCAGTGACGAAGTCTGGAGGAGGTACGCTGTTTAGAAATGTGTTAATCAAAATATGAGCTGCACATTTCTGCTGTTAACATCCGTTGAAAGACCTCCACTGTGTGGTACTCAACAGTATATCACAGATACTGGTGATACGACACAGAACACAGTTTCAGTCATGCAAGCGATGCATTCTTGTGGATTTATATAATCTCTAAATGTATTAAATGTACTGCACTGTTGGTATAGGACGGGAGAACACAATAATCAGGTTTGAGACACTGATTTCTGAGCCTGCTTCAGCTCCTCAAGCTACTGTAATTCCTCCACGCTCCGTTCAGTGAACACATTCCACGCCGGATTGAGAGCGTTCTGATGCTCAGGAACTGTTACTACTCTATTGCTGTTCTTGCACTGATCCATTAGTACAAGTATCCTTTAGTTTTGTCCATTGACATTTTAGTTTTTAGTGTGTCATTAATCTCATGCAGCTCTTTTTTTGAATGACACAAGGCCATATAGCAGTTATGTTGATGAAGAGACAAAGTTTGGTGAATGATTGTTTGTTCATATGAGGACGTCAGCCTCATCCATTTTCATATTTTATGCTTTTTTTTTATGTTGATACTATCAATCTAATGCGTTGTGTTTGATCAAACAGTATGGAGGTTTTGGGGTGATACAGACCAACTAACACCAGTGAAACATCCCAGAATCCATCAGATCCATTGATAATACTGATCCCTGCTTAAAACAAACTAAAAACAACAGAAACAATCATAGAAATTCCACTACTGAATTTGGGGTTTTCGTTAGTTGTCAGTTATTATCATCAAAATGAAAGGAAATAAACACTTGAAATATATCAGTCTGTGTGGAATGAATGTATATTATACAAGTTTCACTTCTTGGAAATGGAATGGAATTAGTCAAATAAATCAACTTTTTAAAGATATTCTAATCATATGACCAGCACCTGTATATATATAGTAAAGAAGGGAAGTTTGTGATGCTGATTTCCCTAAGATACATGATGCCACTTCCCGGAGGATGGTTTGTTTATTTATATTTTACAGCTAAAAAGGGTAGTTAAAAAATGATGCAACAGATGACACATTTTCAGATAAAAATTATATGAGACACTGTGTCATGTGAATGAACTGTTATTAAATGCAACAAAAAGAAAAATATAAGAAGATTCTGACACCTTTAAAGTAACTGTATGTAGTTTTGTGTGTTTGTGTGTAAAATGAGTGATAATAACAAGATCTGTTTCTATCTGCTTTAATCTTCTTCCCAGAACAGATGCTTGTGAAGGAAACAGAGGACATTCATTTTACTGACAGTGGAACATCAGGATCATTCTGAAACTGATATTTTATATTTTAACTTATAAAAAGCTAAAGTTCGAAATACTTCCAATGTTGTTTGGGAGGGGAAAAAAAAGACATAGGAACACAACTTTTGTAAGAGGAACAAGCAAACTTTAACATAAATGATCTAAATGTTTATCCAACTCTATACATGGAAATCATTGCCAATTTTTACATTTCTTTTGCGTATTATTTGCTGTTCTGACTTTTTATTTCTCATAATTGTGGTACACAAACTAGCAAACAAAATAGTCTCCTTTTTTTCCTTTAGAATTGGAGTTTAGCATATAACATGGAATGGTGAGATAATTTTAAATAAAACGTTTTGAGAAAATAAAAAATAAAACTTTGCGAGAAAAACAATTGTGAGAAAATAAAAAAAAACTTTGCGAGAAAAATATCAGCATTGTGAGCTAAAACTTGAAATAAAAAAATGTGAGAAAAAAATTAATTTAAATGAATTTAAAATATAATTCTAAATAAAAACGCATGAGAAAAAGTCGGAATTGCGAGAACATTCTGAATACAAATTTTGGGCGTAAAAAACAATTGTGAGATAAAATTAGAAATAAAAAGTTGCAAAAAAAAAAAAAAGAACTGTGAGATAAAATTTTAAATAAAAAGTTGCGAGGAAAAAAACAGAATTGTAAGATAAAATTGTAACTAAAGTCGTAATTTTCTTCACAGCCTGCATGTGTTACTGATATGTTACTGGACATCTGATTTCCAGTGATTATCGTCGTCTTGACTACAGAGACCGTCTCTGCATTTGATAAAGAAAGTTTAATTCTCGTCATTATACATTACCATCACTCTATTCTCCTATTTGATAATGTTCAGTGCTTTGCTACAATCTGTATTGTTAAAAGCACTATATAAATAAAAGTGACTTGACTTGACTTGATATGTTGATCTTCAGGCGTTTAGCGGATAGTTTTAGGACAGCAGCAGTTGTTCTCGGAGTGTGTGTAATTCACACGAGCTGCTCACAGATGAAGGGCATTGTCTCTGTGAATGAATTAAAACCTCGCCATGTGCAGTGAGAGCTGCTCTCTTTCCCCCTCGGGGTAACATATAAGAGACGTAATGGAAAAATCTCAGTCACTTCAATCTACTCTCAACCCCCGGATCTCCACAAACTCACTGCGCTGGAGCTCCAAACACACACCAGAGGACCGACCGAGGTGAGTTTTCATGGCTTTACTGAGACCCACGCGTAATTCCCGCCGCTGCTGCGAGCATGTAACCGCTGAGAAACACTGATGCTCCTCAGAGAGAGAGAGAGAAGAACACAAACCCTCACGAGCACGTCAGAACAAATTAAATAAGGTCAGCAATATCTGCAGACGAGCCCCTCGGTGACACTGTGTGATTGAGAGCAGCTTTGCGGAATCATGTTTATTTGGAGATCTTGCTTCGGTGTCTTACCTGTTATATCTGTTTGATAAGTGACCCATTTTGAGTCGAAATTAAGCATGCAGTCAAACACAAATATTCTAGTATGAGGTGAAATGCTGTTTTATCTGGGTAATGTGTGAAGGATGTTATTGCACACAAGCAAGACTCTGGACTGATGTGGTGTCAGATGCTCATATCGTTATTTAACTGCATGGCAAGCTTTAGGGCTGATTGAAGTCCAGTTACACAAACTCTTGTTTTCTCTTTGTGGTTTGCATGTTTTTCAAACATCAAATCAAGAGTAGTGTAGTGTTTTTAATGTAGAAACTGTACATTCTTATCCCAAGCAACTTGCATTGCATTTAATGGTACATATTTCATCAGAACTGAACCCATGACCTGCTGTTTAGGCTACAGTAACACTACAGAAATAATGTTTCTGCTCCTTACAGAAACATTTCAGAAACAACTTTTCCTCATTTTTTTCTGTGTCATGAATTATTGCATTTCATAATTGATTACGTGGTCATTTTTTGCTGAAATGCCTGTAAGATTGTGGAGCTTGGTCTAATGAAAATGCATATAATAACATGCCAAATAAAAATGAAAACTCGTAGTACTGATACGTAAAAATGGACTTTGGCATATATGACACACACGTTTGGCGTGCATACAATATGCAGTTTTTGTGTACATATGATACACATCTAGCAATTTTCAGTCCATTTTTGTGCACCCATACCCTAATTTTCATTTTTATTTGTCATACTATTTATAGTTGAGGTCAGGTAGGTGTGTGTGATGGCAGGTGGCTGTGGTGGACTGTATAGTGTGACAGAATGACCTACTGTTGGATCAAGATGTGATTACAGCAATTATGCTGACCTGTGTAATACTCGCTGTGTAATGTGCTGTAGTTTGCTCTATTGCTTGCCACTGAATTTGTTATCTTTTGCATTCCATTAAAAAATTCACATGGCATAAGAATATTTAGTGACACTTTATTATGAGTTGCTTATTAGCATGCATTTTACTGGAATATTAGCCATTTATTAGTGTTAATTAAGCACATATTAATGCCATATTTTACTACCCTAATCCTACCCAATACCTAAACTTAACAACTACCGCACTAACTATTAATAAGCAGCAAATTAAGACTTTATTGAGGGAAAAGTCGTAGTTAATAATTAGCAAGTGTTAGGCCTACCTATTCTAAAGTGTTACCGAATATAATTGTTTTTTCCTATTATGGCAGATTGGCATATTTTAGATTGATTAAATATTTAGACCTGAATGGAAACAGAAAAAACAGTTGACTGTAATGAATGTATATCAGCGTGGAAGCTTGTTGTCCTCTTGAAGTGAAGGACTTGTTGTCATAATGCAGAATGATTTTATAATGCACCATGTCTTAATCTGACATGATGAGCACATCCTTTAAAAGGACTGCTTCATCTTTATTGGCAGTACAGCACAGTTTTCTGTTAGGTTATATTTAATATTACCAAGAGAGTTGTTCAGCTGTTCTTTTGTGCCATGTAGCCAAATGTAATCAAAGCAGAAACCATTTAAATGGCAAACAATTAATGTGCAGCACACTAATCACACTTGTTTTAATATGTAAATACCAACTGAGAGTTCATTCACACTTTACTGTATTTGAGTGATCAGGCTGATTTTGCTCATTTGTTGGCAGTGTTCTTTCAGATATACTTTAATATATTTGGATTAGGCATAACATTACGAAGTAAGAGTCAGAATTACAGTACATCTCATGGCAATGTAATTCTGACAAAAGCACACTGGACCGTTTTGACTTAGAAGCAGAAGTGGAAATATGAGGAGTAAATATGCCTGGGAATCACTCGAGGTCTGAAGTAGATAAGCTCTGTCCCACTTCTCAAATTACACTGGCATATTATTGGGGCAGATTATTGAGTAATAAAAATTTGATTTCATGTGGTTATGAGCTCAAAACATTTTTACCATATAGTGCATGATTTGTAAACAAATACATTTTGACATCAGCATTATATAATTAGCTCCATTTGTGTGTTTTTTCTCATTTCGTAAACTTGCTCGGTAGCGCACCCGGTGCAGCCTTGCACATCACTGCTGCGAGTCTCATGACACAAGTCATGATAAAAAGGGCTCAAAGACTTGTAGAAGCAAGATGAACTGACACAGTTGCTTCAGTAAACCTTTTATCCCACATTTGCTTATGTTAACATTATAGCACTGTAAACAAATTCCGTAAAATTTATGGCAAAAAAAAAAAAAACGGTAGTTGCCGAAATTCGACCATATAAAATACGGTAACAACATTTTTTGTTTTACCGTTTTAAGTTAAATTTACAGTTAAATACTGTAATTTCATTAACTGATATAATGTTAATATACCAACCTATTAAAGTACTGAAATCTGTTTTGTACCTTTGAAATACACTGATAAGCACCAAATGCAGGTGATGATGAGAAAGTCACATGATGAACCAAAGCCCATCACAAGCAGCTTTTAAATATGAACATATATAGAAGGAGCTCAGAGTCATTCACACAAACACTAAACACAATCATGGTGAGACTCATTAAATTGAAATATTCAATAAACATTCATTTAACAACATTACATGTACCATACAGCCCTAATAAACATAACTGACCCCCGTGGCGACTGCTCAGAAAGAATCTGAAGCGGAGCTGGCGACCATGCTCCTCCGGACCGCTAATAGCATAGAGCTGAAGGTGACTAACCCACCGGTGCCTGAGCGCTCGAGGTTGGACGACTTGGACCTGGGCTCGGGCCGCAACTCCCAGCCGCGCTCCACCCAGGTGCCTTTCTTTCCAGAGGTATATGAGGAGCTCACTAAGTCATGGAAAGCCCTGTATACATCCCAAACGCGATTAAGCTCCTCCCTCAACACTACATTCGATGGTGGAGCGGGCAGGGAGTACGTGGAGATTCCTCAGGCAGAGCGTGCACTTGTGCCCGCAAAACGCCGCCACCTGGCGGAATCGCACACGTCTCCTGTCCAAGGCCTGTAAGCTGCCGTCAGCCCTGGCTGACAAAGTTCGCTTTCTCGATGCACCTGTCTCCCAGGTCGTTCTCTTTGGCAAAACCGTCGAGAATTTTGCCCAGCAGTTCTCAGCGGTACAGAAGCAGACGGAGGCGATCAAGCACATCCTGCCCCGGCGTGATTCCAAAGTGTCGAGTGCAGCTCCCCTGTCTGCCCATCGCCGAGGACGCCCCCCCGAATTTGGTGAGTGCTGCCCCCTGCAGCCTGCCTAACATCCTGGATGCACTGCGGCCAGGACCGAGCCACCTTTTCCCTCTTGGCTGCCCTACCGCGGGTACGTCAGTGGTTGTTCCTCTGGTCCCACTTGCACGTCGTCTGGGAGGCGTGGCTCACACTGCCCAGCCTGTCTCATTGGTTGATCAGTACGATCAGACTCGGCTATACGATTCATTTCACCAGGCACCCACCCAGGTTCACAGGCATTCTTTTCATCTCTGTTCATTCAGAGACGAATGCCTCTGTCCTGCGGAAAGACGGTGATCAAGCCCGTCCCTCCAGCTGAGATGAAGGCAGGGTTCTACAGCCCCTATTTCATCGTACCCAATGTGGCAGGTTACGGCCGATCCTGGATCTGTGAGTTTTGAACCTGTCCCTGCACAGGCTTCCGTTCAAAATGTTGACACAGAAACACATTCTTTTACGCGACCCCGGGATTGGTTTGCAGCCATAGACGCATACTTTCACATCTTTCACACAGACCGTTTCTATGGTTTGCCTTCGAGGGTCAAGCGTACCAGTACAAGGTCCTTTGGGCTGGCACTGTCTCCCCGAGCCTTTACCAAAGTAGCAGAGTACTACTTTGTAGCTGTTGCCTCTTTGCATTCGGATCTCGATGACTGACTTGTTTCATCGCATTCGAGGGATCAGTTGTGCGAGCACAGGGACTTGGTGCTCAGGCACCTCAGCCATCTGGGGTATCTCTTTTCTCGGTCTGGAAGTGGACTCAGACAGCGGTCCTGCTGAAAACTTTTCAGAGGCTCCTGGGGTAAAAAGCTGCTGCAGTTCTGCCGCTCTGCCGTTTCGGAGGCCAGCAGAAGGTTAATGCTGTCTCCAAACAGAAGTTGGCTCATTGGATGGTCGATGCTATCACCTCGGCATACCAGGCCGTAGGTGAGCTGTGCCCCCTAGGGGTGAGAGCCCACTCCACCCAGAGTGTTGCCTCCTCCTGGGTGTTGGTGCACGGTGCCTCTCTTACAGACACCCAACACTTTTGCGTGGTGTTACAACCTCCGCGTAGATCCCGTGCTGCGCCATTCCTCTGGGATCCTGAGCACTTTCCTCCAGTGTTTCCGGGCATCCTTCACCCTCCTCGGCCCTGGCATTTCTTCTTCCATGGCTTCTTCCCGCCGTGTTCCCTTGATTTGGTCCAATTCTCGTTTCTTGCCGCCCCCTTCGGGAGCTCCGTCCCCAACTTGCATTTCAGGCCCCATGCTGGGCCCACTTTTGGCCCCCAGGGCATTGGGATGGTCATGATGGACAGCCTCCAATCAGTCCCTGCTCACGCAGCATAACCTTTCAGCTGAGCGGCCCTCTCATGAAGCAGGCTGGGTTGGGGGCGTTTTCCATAGGGACCCCATGACGTCAGTCATTGACGTAACGTCAAAGTAAGTGACTGAAAGGGAACATCCTGGTTACGTATGTAACCCTCGTTCCCTGAAGGAGTGAACAGAGACGTTACGTCCCTCCTGCCACAAACCTTAGCCTTAGGCTCCTCAGCAAGAACCGCCATCTTAAATACCCGTATGCACTGGGAGTGGCTGGCGCACTCTCATCGGCCAATCCTGATTGACTTGTTCTCAAAGATCAGATCGGATTTTGCAGCAATGTTACCACTGGCACATTTTAAGCATTTGATGCTGTGTGTCATTGTGTACTGTATAGAAGGTAAAGGGCACTACTGCGTGAGGCTGAGATATGGGCTGAGCTCCAGTCAACGATATGATTACATGCAAGGAACTTTAAGCAGAATGTAAAATGTCTGTACACAAGGCAAACGTTGTATAGTATAGTTGTATAGTTTCTGAGCTCTGAGTGCTTGTTGCTGATTATGGGATGTCTTGAGGTTGCTATGGCTGAACAAACAGAGCAGGATAGAGCCATACTACGAAAAACAAGCAAAGATTTTCCAGAGCTCTTGAGTGGATGTATGAAATCCCAAAGACAAACTGAAATGATCAGCCTTTCCCCACAGTGTTTGCTCATGATCTCTGTGACCCAGCATCCACACACTACTGAGCGCTGGACATATGCTACACTCTTACACCACATCTCAGGAACATACTTCACTATCTGAAGTACACTAAGTAGATTGGCTCACAGCATACCAGTACCTTGCCCAGTACTGACCCTGCGTCTTAAACACAAGATTTTTACAGCTTATGTCTTCTGTGTAAGACGTACATAGTGTCATAGAGCACAAGTCTGCTTCTGGAAATATGTACTTGATTTTTAATGATAACTTAATGATAAACCTTTAATAGACAGAACAGTTGTGAGCGTTAATCAGTGCTTTATGCTTCGTGGCAGCCGTCTATTCTCATTATTTCACAGATTTTATTTCACATAATCATGTTTAACTGTGGAATTTGTGATGAAAGACTACATTACCCATGATGCATTTCCCAGCAAATCACACCATACATAATCAGTTCAGTCTCCCTGTTATATATTTTGCAAAATAATCAACAAATTTCAATCACTATTTTAATGTTTTTGATGATTTTATTCGCAATGTTTCATGGGATTGTAGTTTTTAAAAGTACACAGTATTGCACCTTTATCACTAATGCACTCCAGGCGAAAGGACAGATTGTTCTAATTTGTGTGTATCTGTTTTTGTCTGATCGTTTATTTCCATGAGGTTTCAGTTGTGAGGTACGAATATTATGCCTGCACAGAATTACATTATACTGTCTTTGAGTCAGAACCTTAAAGAAATCCACAGTTTAGTCGAGGATTTGTCATGTAGATGCAGATCTATGAAGTGCCGTGATGTATTTTTAAGCTGGCACTGTGGGGTCCATCAGTAATCAAGTGTTTGTCAGTTCATTTGATGCCAATAATGTTGCAGGAGGGAGTGAGTGAAAAACCTGTACACAATAAATCACTATTCAGTCAGACAAAGTACTAAATTATGTTTAAAGGAGCCGTATGTAGGATTGACACCGAGTGGTTGAACTAGGTATTGCAGTTCAAATTCAAAATATTGGAG
>JAUMHE010000008.1:14648-27725 GCA_032359235.1 Enteromius mattozi | reverse complement strand
ACACTAGTTAGACTGCTCGGTCATGCACGTGGGTAATGTCGTGGGCAGCTTTACTGACATCTCCGTGACCGCGTCACCGACGCCGCAGAACTTGGCGAGCTCGTCGATGCCCTCCTCGCGGATCACGGTGCTGTCGACGTCAAAGCACACTGCGTCCGCGCGCCGGAAGAGCTCCTGCGTCTGCGCCGCGGTCGTCATGGTGATCACTGAGCGACAGGAAACAGGCAGTCGTGAGAAAGAACGCGACACACACACACACAGCAGAAAACAACGCACACCGACCGAGGACCGAAGCCGCTCATTCACATCAGAGTCTAAGAGCCGCAGCGATGCGTGAGTAAAGGCGTTCATTCATCCGAACAAACAGAGAGTGGTTGCATCAGCCTCAGGCGGGGTGACGCAAGAAAACACGAGCACACATTTACTACTAAGTTACTCTGAGGAAGAATGTGACGGACTCATGCACGGCTCAGATCATATTCACGAGACACGGGCTAGTTTGTGAGCTGTTACCTGAATGCAGGAGCGGGAGAGGAGAGGAGCGTCCAGGCGAGACCCACAGAGCTCTGAGCACCGCAGGAATCTGCCATTCATCGCGTCTCCGAGACAGCCAATCACAGCACAGCCGCTCACTCACTCGCCGCTCTGATTGGTCAGGAGTTTCCTGGCTGAGATCAAACAGGAAATGCGACTCTCACGAGTGTACTTTTTATTATCTTTATTGGACACGTTCAGTATGTGATTAAAACATGCATCTTACAAAACAATATCACAGACCGACATTAGAGAAGAACACTGCTTCAGGGGAGATGCCATTATAACAATATCAAATAAACAAATACGAAAAACAACATTCTTTTCAGTTTGCTTTGATCCAGAGCGACACACAAACAGAAGCAATCAAAATCAACAAAAGAGCAGAGATGTGCTAGTGCTCTAACAAGTTCCAGTTATGTTAACACAGTACACATAGCAAGGCTTTTTTAAATTATATAATAAATAAATAAAATAAGACCGAATAGAAAAAATAGAGCAAGCTAGTGTTAGAAACATTGTGCTTTTTGTTAATTGTATAATAAATAAAAGAAATAGAATACAAAAAGAATAGAGAAGCTAGTTATTTTTAGAAAACAAGCAGTAAATGAACAGAGTTCAAGTCTAAAAGGGACAAGTTTTTTAGACGAATAGAATTAGATTAGAGATTGTTAGATGGTCAAATAAAGATAGAAAAGGTGTTTTTAACCGATTCTTGAAGATGGCTAAGGACTTTTAACTAACCATAGAAGATTAATGAACTTAAAAATCCTAAATGAAAACTACTTCTAGTCCCTGTGTACGTGAATGAGTTTCCAGCAGGAATGTTTTTATGAAGTTATTAAGCCTCAGGCTGGAATGAGGTTAATCCTGTCTCAGATCAATCATCTCTGCTGCTGTGACACACTCATTAATCAGAGACAGCACTGATCTTTGGTAGATTACAGACCTCACTCATCATGACCTGTTTTGTAAAGGATCTTGTGCAATATTGTTTTTACCAGCACTGGTTTTCATAGTCTGCAAATCCAGGGAAAAACACACATCACAACATAGCTTTATAATGACCTGCAACCGAGGTAGTTTGCAGGTTTATCCTCGTTTATACTACGAGGCCGTTGAATTATCAGAAAGATAATGTGTAACACTCCGCTTCTCATCATCACCTCGGGTGTGCATTATTTTTCTGTAATTCAACGGCTCAGAGTCAGTTATTCCTTACTTATTTGTATTCGGTATTCACATCTTGTGATTCAAATATCTCACCATTCAAATGCTTCTTCCAATAATTGCAAGTTAAGATCTCGCAGTTCACGTTTTTTTGTCATGCAACTGTGAACAAATGAAGATTTATATAAGTTCATGTAACTTAATCAATCTTAACAACAATCCATGCTAATTGTAGACCGTAGTTATCACTCAAACGTCTTTTAATCATATAAAGGTGTTTATGCAGAGTGGTGCACTGCGAAAATGCTTTTCTACTTAGAGTTTCTGTCCCGTTTCTTGTGCAAATATCTAAAAATTCTTGAATCAAGAAGCATTTTCTAGACAAAATTATTGTTATTGAGGTTCTCAAGGGGACTGCTGAACTTATGGAAACTGCCCTAGTGACATCATTCATTGAACATGAAATCCCATGTAATGTAATGTGATGGAGCAAGTCTGGGCTGGAGAGCCAAATAAAAGATTAAAAGTACTTCAAGAACCTCCTGGATGTTGATGGAGATACCTGTCAGGCAAAAAGGTACCATCCTCCGTCTCAGTGTTTACCTCAACGTTCTTCTCATGTGATGGTGTTCCAGGTGTGCTTTCGTCACTCAGTAACTGGACTTCTTCTGAAGCGGTTGGCAGGTATGATGAGCCACTTGGTGCCACCCCATAATGATCTCTGGATGAATAACGGCGACAACATGGTGACCTGGTGGACGAATGTGTTTGACACCGGTCAGTACCCAGCCTTAAACCATGTGTTCAAGAGTGTCAATCATTTTCCACAGGTCCATGGTGGAGTCATCTTTCAGCACCATGGGAGACATTGGGGAAAAAAAGCACCATAGCAACCTTCAACTCCATCCAGACTTCAAAGTACAGGGGAGGGGTTTATTTTAGTTTCTCACCTTTTTCACCCCTGGTAAGTTTGCACCCCTGGATATACCATAATGCCTTCCCTTACTTGAGGTTAACTGGAAGACTGAGGAAAGCATTTGCTCAAGCGGATAAGACCGGGAGCCCGGAGCCATCCTCACGTCCAGGCTGCAGAACGTGCTGGAGAGGACCGTCGTGCTGCAGCACAAATATCTTCTAACAAAGAGCCTGAGAAGTTGAATGGGTGCATACACCCAGAGGCAAAGAAAACATACAAACAATCCGCTTGTTCAGTGGTGACGTAAGAAGAGCTGTTTCTGGGTCCAAGGCTCAACTCGCTTCACTCCAGAATACTACATCAGCAGCCCTTTCTGAGCACTGTGTGTTCAAATTAAACATTTCAGCTAAACGTTAACTTACAGTATACACTACAGTCTCCATGCCCAGTTTCCCAAACACTATTTTTTTTATATTTATTTATTTCTATTTCTATTTTCATGTTTCTGGATATCTGGGATTTGGGTATGGAGTTAATGGTTAGGATTGTAATTTTTTTGGTAGCATTATATCACATTGTGAATTTATATTACCACCTTTTGTTGTTTTCTCATTGAGCGGTTGTACATGGAACCGCTGACGCGTGACGTCAGACTGAACAAGCGGAGTTCCATTCTTCAGACACTCTTACCTTCACCTGTGATGCTGTGACTCTTCTTATTTGCATGTGTTCCTTCATGGCTACTTTCCTCACATCCTAGCCTCCGAGGCCAGACTCGAGAGTAAGTTCAGATGACCTGGGACATGGATAGAAACTTGGTCTGTGCCCAAAGAAGAACAGGTCTCGCAAACCTGCAACCTAGTCCTCCTTGGCGGTTCAGGTACCAGACCACAGTCGTTTTGTCCGTCATGACCAAATGTGACAACCTCTCAGATAGGCTAAGAATGTTGGTCCACCACTGGGATGGCCTCATGTGGTCAGGTCCAGCTGAGCCACAGGGGACACTGCTGCCATAAGACCCAACAATCTGCAGCATAAACCTACCACCTGATGAACTGAGGGTGTTGATACATCCTCTGAGAGCTGCTGGTGTCTGTAAAAACAGAAAGTGTGACTGCACTTAATGAACTCTTTGTTATAGACTGATCTCGCTGCACAGGGCCCGAAGCACTGAAACACCTCTACAGGGGATTGCCTGACGGTGAAGCCATCATGAACGGGCCATGTGTGTATGACTCTACGGAGTTTTTTTTTTTTTTTTTTTTTACAAACTACTGCTTTACTGCCCAAAATATTCCTCCAAAGGCAGAAGGGGGTGTGACTTCCAAGCTGGAGCTGAATTTGGTGTGAGAAGATCTCTTCCATAAGAAGTCAGCCTCAGCAGCATTAGTAATGCGCACAAAAAAGGGCTGCTTCCAAGATCTCAAAACCTCTTGGTGGAGGTCTTGGAGGAAGGGGAGAGGCTCATGGGGCTGGGCTGGGGCACAGCTAGTCAAAAATTAGTCATCTATTCTAACATCGCCATCGCACGGTTCACAACCGAAAGAAAAGGAGTTACGAGCTTCCCGCATGGGCTGCAAATCACCATTATGCAAAGACAACCATTCTTCTAATGTGTGAACGCAGCCCAAAGAGTGTGAGAGAAAGCAGGAAAACTCTGTCGTCTCACTCTCCATGTGCTCCTGCTCACAAGCATTAATCCAAGTGTCTGTCCTGCAGTGCCTCTGTAACCAAGATCAAGCTCAAAACATTCAAATGCAGGCTATCACAGTGTCAACACTCAAGCTGAAGGCCTAAACACTGCAAGCACTAAGGCCATAAAAATCAACTTGGAATATTCATTGAATAAGTAACACATTTTAGGTGTGCATCAGGCAGCCTCATCAGAGGAGCATGAAATGTGATGATGTGTCATTACATTATAATGCTTTTGTTAGCTGATCCTGTTGAATCTCCTAGATGTGTTGCTGCTACATTGTCCATTTAAAACATGCATCACCGTTGCACTCATGTCTTGCACAAGAGCCGCATGTTTAGAAAGCCATATAAAATGAATGCAAGTTTAACTTTTAAAAAACGTCAAGTTTTTAAAGTGTCTTTGCCGCTAAGCTCCTCCTTCAACACACTTCATCACAGCTCATTACCTGCTGTCTGCCATACTGTCCAACAAGTGCTTGTTTACCATAAAAAGCTTTTAAACTTATTTAGTGACATCCTTTTGGATTTGTTCAAAATTGCAATTACCTTTTTCCAGCATCACAGAATACACAGCGATGATACTGCAGCTCTCATCCAAACACCAAGTAGCATGAGGAAAACTTTTATTCAGTGTTATTTATAAAATGCTTTTTGTGGCTCAGTGCTGTGTGTCCTTCACTGCAGCAATCTGTTACCCAACTAATTATAAACTATGATATAAACTACAGAAGAATCAAAGTAATTCAAATTCAAAACTGGAATGAGATTATGAACCAGTCTCTCAGGTGCTCTGCTGGATGAATGAGCAGAAATCCCACAGAAACACTCCACAATCTCATGCAAGCCTTCGCTGAAGAGTGGAGTGGCTGCAAAATGGGGACCAACTCCATATTAATGACAGTTCATCTAGAATGTAATATTAAAGTCTCCGCTGGTGTAAGGGTCAGGGGTCCAATTACTTCTGTCCATATAGTGTTTATAAACTAGTTTTTAGGTTATCTTTCAGCACATCTCATATTCACAATCACACAGATGACTTAAATTAAAAGAACATTTTATTTAAAATACACAACATACAGACATAAAAATAAAAGTGCTTGACATTAAAATCTGAGACTAATAAACAGCAGCAATGAAGCTCCAAACACGTCAGTGGTTCAGCTTGGCCCTCAGTTTCTCCAGCGTCTTCTGCAAAAGATAAAGAGGCACATAAGACATCTCATGATGCTCATATCAGTTTAAAACACAAGGATCATGCTCAGTTATAATCCAGCCCACAAGCAAAGAAATAGTGAGCCTGGCGTGTGTGAAAGCTAAATCAGATGTGTGAAGGGAACAGACATCTGACTATTTCACCTGAGGATCTTCCTGTGTAAGGGATTGTGGGATGAAACATGTTTTCAGTATTGGTGAGACTCCTGGAGTCACGAGATCTCAAGCATCATGTGTTATGATGTCTGTGTGTTTCTTTAAGGTCCTGCTCAAGTGTCTCACCCTCTGGAAGTCTCGGGCCTTCTCACGGTTCTTGGCGTACGATTCCTGACGGCTCCGCAACTCCTTCTTCTGTTTAACCTCCTCTAACTGATTGTACAATCTGAAAGGAAGTTCAGCCATGAACCTTTCTATCCAAAGCAAGAACTACACAGAAAAATGGCAGCAATCGGTTTCATGAGATATCCCATCATTCCATCTACTCTGATTGGTCAGTATCATGTCCACAGTCCCTCACCTGTGTGTGCGGCGGTACATCTCTGCCTCCTCACAGCGCCTGTGATCCTCCGAGCAGATCCGCACCTCGGCCACGCTCTTCAGTCTGCCCACTGTGTGTGTGTGCGTGCATGAGAGAGACACACACGAGTGTATTCAGCTTAGTGTGACATATGCACCATCTACAATAATACTGTCATTTTAAGCTACATTTATTAAATAAATCCACTTTTTGAATAAATCCCTCAATGGCTCATTACGAGTGGCTTACCTACTGCTACTAGAAGGCTTCGGTTTTTTGCAGTCATTTTATAATTAAATATTCAACCTTAAACATAAACGCATCCATGCCACCTCTAATCTGTATCAAACTGTAAATGCATCTAAATGCCACTTCAGATGCAGCTTCTGTTTGCAGTGATTTCTATTCATTAACAGCTTGTAGTGTCTGTAACTGAATTATCACTGAATTTACTGATTAAATGAAAGATTTCAACATGCAATGATGGTGCGTACATATTAAAAAAAATTGTCTAGAAGCAATAGTGTGTAATTATTATTTGCATAAATAAACTTAAATATGTATAGAATCATGGTTTGGCAGTGTGACTCATCAGCTGATTACCTGTGTGTGGTTTGTGGTCAGTGTGTCCCGAGGCTCTGGACACTCTCTGGACCGGTGTGGTCTGTCCAGGTTCAGTGTGTCTGGCTCTGATCTGAGCGGCTCTGAGCGCTGATCTCTGTGCGAGACGATCCCGCCGCCGCTGAAACTGAGCAGAGGAGCTCTGAAACTCCAGCAGCATCACTGCAACACACACACACAGAGTCACATGATGCTCACACTACTCTAACACACCTGCATGAGTCCAGCAGAGGCACACACCAGCTCGAGGGGCCGGCGCCTCCGGCTGCTCTGATTGGCTGTCGTCCTCCACCGCACGGCTCTGTGATTGGCCCTACAGGAGACAGCACTCATTAGCTCTGAATGACACACATGCATCAGCTGCACACACACTCACACACCTCTGACTCCACTTCCTGTGCAGCACGTCCTGTGTCTGGCGTCTGTGTGAGGCTGAGCTCAGGATCCTGTAGTGTCGACTCTGGCAGACTGATGAAGGAGATGGTGGACTCCTCCAGAATGCCCTTCACGTCACCCGCCGCCTGACCAGAGACACAACCACAGTGAGTGACCGGCCCAGACTCACGTCAACCTCAAACACACCCAGGATGACCGACTTGACTTTTGGACAATCAGACAATGAAAACCATCCTCATGTCACTCCAAACCTGGATGCATACACTGGTCCCCATTAACACTCATTGCATGGAGATATATATTGATATGTCCAACTGGCTCTCGCACATTGAGTTTATCAGATCTGAAGCAAAGTTATGCGTGGAATGAACATCAGTACGGTGAAGCATTAATGGGTTCATTCACACAAAGCTAAAGCTCTTTAACTGGCTTATCAGATCAATTAAAGTTTAAAATCAAAAGTCCATGGTGAGGCGAGACTGCACCTGTGCTCGTTCTAAGAGCTCGGCCATCTGTGAGGTCACTTCCTGCAGTGCGGGGTCAGCAGCGGTCTTGAGGCTCACATCCTCAGCGTCTGTGTCACAGAGGGACTGGTGGGTAAGAGACAGCACCTCTGTGGAGACCTGCAGCTCTGACTGTGACTGGAGCAGCGCATCGGCTCTCAGATGCTGCAGAGACTGATCGGTGGACTCCAGCCAATCATGTGCGTCACATGCTTCTGCTTCCAGCGGCACACAGAGCGCCGTCGAGCAGTCTGCGCTCTCATTGGTGGTGATGTCAGAGGGCAGAGGAAGAAACAGGCCTGATGCATCGTCTACCACACAAAAATAAGAGCAAAACATTCTGATTGGCTGCTAATATTAGTTTGGTTGTGCTGCTCTCATGCCATTGGTGAACTCATGGACTCGAAAGTGCTAAACATGCAGGACTATTTGTTTCCACAGCAGTAGACCCAGAGAACTTTAAGCCCTGAATATGTAGTGCAGGAGTATCTGAGGATTCATGAGGATGTTTTTCTGTTGTTTACCGTGTGGGGCGTCAGTCAGAGCATCATCTGTTCTCATCTCTGATACTGAGGGCTGGAGCGATGATCTGACCGGAGTGAAGGCCAGCGCTGTTCCTGCAGCTGAACACACACAAGATCAGTCAGAGCGCGCACACACACACACACACACACACAGAGTGAAGCCTCCATCATCACCTGTGCTCTGAGTCTCTTCCTCCGGTCCATCAGCGAGGACACTGCTGTGATCAAACCCCTGAGACCATCCCATATCTGACGCTCTACCAGACTCACAGCTGTCAGACTGAGCAGATTCTGTGTGTGAGACGGGCCCGGCTCGGAGAGAAGACCGCAGCGCCTCGTTCAGGTGTGTGTCCTGATCATGAAGAGACGGAGCGGCAGGAGTGGAGCTCTGTCTGAGGGATAACTGACCGGAGAGCCGCTCCAGGATCTGGTTTACGGTCTTGCTCCAGCCCTGACAGGATCCAGCAGACATCAGCACAGAAACATCACAGAGCAGAGTCAGGAGAATGAAACACACACATACCTGTGCTCTACTGCTCTGATCATCTCGAACTGCATTTCTAGATGATGAAGAGGAGTCGTCGATGTCTGGATGAGGCTGTAGCGGCTGGAAAACACCTGCAGAAACAGCAAGACTCTTCAGCTCAAAGTATGCTGTGCTTGTATGTGTTCTGCTCGTTAGTGCACAGGGTGTAAGTTCAGCACACTGCACTCATGCACCTCTTTTAAAACAATAACCAATACACACTGAAATCTTGCTGACGTTATCACCGTTAATCATCACTCTTTCATCCGTGTCCGTCACATGAAACTGTAATTTAGCAGATTCTCTGCTGCATTTAAAACACGAGAATAAAATATAATGCATTCACAATCTGAATAAGTGATATCCAGGCAGTCAGCAAAGATTGCTTCCTGTATTATATTCTGGAAGTGCTTTACTGTCTCAGTGTAATATACAGTATTCACCTCTCACACAGAATGTGTGGAAAGGCATTCACTTTATTTTTTGGTGTGAAAATGATCTTGTGGCAAGTTTGCTTTATTAGCACTATTAGTCATCTTCTGCTCGAGTCTAAAGCAGCCCATAAAACCTTTTCTTATAAAGTCTGAACATCAAGCACAGCAAATATAAGCTCCATCTGATCAAAGCTGCAAATCTGCAAAATGGACACAAGGCCATCTCTCTGCAATGCTTTGGTATATTCAGTGTGTGTTATGAAAACCACACCCTGGGGGCACTTCTGCACAGCACCACCTACTGGAGACATGGGAAACTACTGTGGGATAACACATTTAAGAATCTGTTATCTACTGATCATGTCCCTGCATACAATCACCTGACAAAGCAAAGTGAAGCACATTGTACTTAGCATTTCAGGTAAAGATGATGACATCAGATAACGATTCTCTCAAGCAGAGGGTTCCTGTTCTCTTATTGTAAATCAATGAGCCAGATTACTGAGACTCACCTTTTGTTCGTAATGCCCTAGTCTTTGAGCAGTCATGCTGATTAGATCAGGACCTGAAGATTTCACCTGCGTGCTTTAAGGTCGTCACCCAGGTGCTTAGTCTCCATTTCTAAGCATTACACCCTAAATGTATATAAACTACAAATGTACCACAGCCTTTTGATAACTGTTCTCAAAAAAGAACTGAAGATACCCAAGCATCTCCTGGGCTTCACTTCTGAGTGTCCAACATCACCCATCAAACATCTGAACAGTTTGACCCAAAACTCACAACATGGCCGCCTTAGATTCACTGCAGCTTACAGATTCAAACATCAGACCCTCTTCAGACCATTCCTGCAAGAACTTATGGACTTCATGTTGACAGACTATTTCTTTTATTGCCTCCCACATCACCAAACGGATGACATGATTACAAACTGCATCTGTGTCTGTATAGGGCTTTAGCATATTTAAAATCACTGACCGCACCGCACCGATCTGAGGGCAGTGAGTCACACTACAATGTATTTATGGGTTTTCAACAATTTTGCTTACAATCATCAACAAGTGTCTTTCAGTCCGTGCCATCTCTGTTTAGCAGCTCATTTGGCCTGTGTGTGCACCTATAAACCAGCATGTCTGTATGGCTAGCCAGTGTAAGTGGAGGTCAGAGGAAGTGTGGTCACCTGAGTGCTCGGTGCTGGACAGAGCTGTAGTCTCCTCCTGAAGCACACTGGACCAGGACTGAGCCGCTGAGCTGGTGTTCACCGCACCTGCACACAGCACACCTGAGCACCTGTCCTCCCTCACATCTCATACACTACACAACCTGGGGCTGGGACATTTCTCAGATTTGATCCATTCATTTGGGAAAAACATGTAAGAAGACATGAGTGAACAATAGGGTTGATTTAAAAAAAAAAAAAAAGTTGAAATATGAATCATGTTGTAGCTACATTTTCAAGCTGACTTAAAAAAATAAATAAATAAAATAATTGAGAATTGAACAAATGTTCTGAAAAATATTGAGATTAATTTTGTCATATGGTCCAGCCCTGAAATGAACCACCAATGCGCTGACCTGCAGTCCCTCCTGCATGTCTCAGGGAAGTGCTCAGCTCTGCGCTGTATCTGTCTATGATCTGCTGCACAGAGTCTCTCGTGTCCTGTGCCTGGACAGTGGTCATGTGACAGGAACTGGGTCTGGGTGACGGGCCGCACACATCAGGCTCGAAGCAGAGATGAGACGCATCTGAGAGAGAGAGAGAGAGATGCACACGTGAGCTCTGGTCCAGAAACAGACGGATCCAGGGTCGTCTTCCAGAAAAAGCTCTGAATGATCAAACACACCTGACACAGTGTAACTGGGATCATGGTCACTAGTGGAGTAGCTTCCTGTGGAGATCGTAGTGGACGAGAGATAGTCTGGATCAGCAGCAGAGCGCTAGCAGACACACAGAGAGCAGAGACAGGTTTAATACTGTGTGACTGTACACACACACACCATCTGCTGAGCTCAGCTCAAGTGTAGAGACCTTCATTGCCAGACACACGTTACTCACGTGTGCTTCAGGTGCTAAACACTGTCATCATTGCTCAGACATCAACACACACACACACTCGCATGTACAGACACACACACACACACTCTCAAGTGCACACACGCGCATACAAACACAGTCGTACGTGCATACACACACACACACACACACACACACACAGCTTCTCTAGCATAATCAGTGGTGTGGCGGCACGCTCAGATTTGGCTAGTTTTCATCACTGATCCACACACAGCTGTGGACCTCAGACGAGCCGTCAGTGAGGTCATGAGCGTCACATGGTCAGATCACTGTCAGAGAGAACATTCTTACCTCTCTCTGATGATTCACGCTGGACAGACCTGAGAAGAGAACAGGACGAGAAGAGTTTTAGCAGAAATAACCAGACAAACAGGCGGGTGAAACCATCAAACATACTGGGATTGGACTACAGTGCAGATCAAGATACAACTGCTTAAAGGAAGAGTGATTAAAACTATCTTCAGACGTCCAGAGTGAAAGGAGGCCTGTCTGACTCAAAAGGTCCTCACTAGCTATGTTTCCATCCACCTACTTTTTATGCGCATTTTGGAATATTGCATTAAAAAAAAAAAGCCAGATGGAAATGCCAAGCTGTGCACAAATTCTAAAAATGTGCATTAAAAAAAATGATAATAAAAATAACTTATGCACACATTCAAGTAGGACACACACTGTGTAGCTGTGAAGAGCATCACTGACTCTAGCTCTGTTCTGAGGAGCAGTGCTGTTTCTTACTGGCTGAGGCCGAGGAGTCATGCAGGAGCGTTTCTCTCCAGGACATGCGGCTGATTCTGCCTGTGACCTGTGACCTCTGACCCACGCTGTGACCGTCTTCAGAGGAGACAGCGGGCAGAGATGTGCTGCTGGACTCGCTCACGTCAGCTGACTGCAGCTCTGCAGGAGCCAATCACAGAGCACAGACTGGTCACATGAGCTCAGATGCTCTGAAGGAGGACGTGAGCGGGGCTGCTGTACCTGTGTCCAGACTGATGTTGACCGGAGTGTCCACTTCCTGTATAGCACTGAGTTCATGCTGCTCCATCTGCCGTAAGAAGGCCAATCGGGCAGGAGGACGAGACACGGGTGGCTTTACTCTCCCACGATGCACTGGGGCTGGATCATGTACACAATCTATGAGACACATCCAGCACCATTAGTGTGAGTGTCGGCTATTTTTATTTATTCATTTAATTTGAATCAATCCTCATTTTCATTAACCAAAATCAATTCTTAAATCAAGATCTTTTAGTCTGTGCTGATTTTTGTTGATGCCTGAAGAAAATATCACTGAACATTATTTGCTGATTCTCAATAATCACAATATACTTTGCACTTTATTAAATAAATTTAATTTAAGTAGTTTCAGATTTCAAATTCTGTACATGATCTCTTCCTCTTAACTATTAGTTACAGCACCAAAAGAATGTAAACAATGTGCTGTAACATTGCAGTTACCTCAGGAGCATTTTTTGTTTGTTTGTTTGTTTTAAATGCAGTGTATTATATTCAGCTTCACTCAAGTTTTTGAAAAATAAGAATAAGATCTCTTCTGCTCACCAAGCCTGCATTGATTTGATCCAAAATACAGCAAAGAGTGTCAAATTGTGATTTCTTTTTACAATTTAATGTTTTCTATTTGAATACCTGTTAAAATGTAATTTATTCCTGTGATTTTAAAGAAGAATTTCCAGCATTATTATATTTTGTATACACACACACTTCTGAAATAGAAACCTTTTGTAACATCATAAGTGTCTTAATCACTTTTGATCAATATAAAACATCTTCTACAAATTCTAATTTCTATCTGAGCACTCAGTTTACCGTCCGCTGTGGTGTGTGTGTGTGTGTGTGGGTGTGTGTGTGTGTGTGTGTGTGTGTGTGTGTGTGTGTGTGTGTGTGGGTGTGTGTGTGTGTGTGTGTGTGTTGACAGCTATTGCAACAGCATGCAA
>JAUMHE010000008.1:0-14548 GCA_032359235.1 Enteromius mattozi | reverse complement strand
TTTAGAACGATGAGCTTTGTACAAATCGACTCGTTTCAGGAGGCGGGGCTTAGAGGAGAAACAATAATGTACAGTATGTGGAAAATAATGTGTTCTTTTGCATCTTAAACCACATAAACACATTACATTACACCAAATACACAAAATAATGTTCTTTTTAGCAACATCACATGACCGTTTTAATCCCTGCTAGATTAGCGTGTGTTAAAGAGAGAACTGTGTGTTGTGCTTTGTAAAAAGTGTTTTATAAAAAATTGAAAACTGAGTCAACTGTGTGTAAGTGTCTCTCTCTCTGTGTGTCTGTGTGTGTGTGTGTGTGTGTGTGTGTGAGTAAAGTGGCGCATGTCCAGGGGGAATCTACACACTCTGGAGTGTGTAATGCTAGGGCTGATGAATGATGATTGCACAGGGTCAGTGTAGGTGGGGTCATTTCTGTGGCCTGTGACCCTCTCTGACTCAGATGTCATCTTACAGTAACACCTGCTGCAATGACTGCTGGGAAGCCAAGCCTCGCAAACAACATCCCCAATTCAGGGGCATTCTGGATGGGGCTGTCTCAGAACGGTGTTTGTGTGAGAGGAAACATCTCCCATGAGATTGTGTGTGTGTGTGGGTGTGTACCATGGGAGACAGCGGAGTGTCCAGGCTGGTCTCTGTCTTGCTGTCGTCCGCATCGCTGTCTTTGTCGCTGCCGCTGTCGTTGACGAAGCAGATCTGCAGGTTCATCCCGCTCTGGAGCCTGTGAGAACACACAGCGCTGTTAAACACCTCAACACCACTGATGCAGAGCCGCGATGCGTCTGTATCATAAACAACTTTGTTTTACGTCTCTGCTCATGTACAGTATTTTGGTTGATTCTCATGGTTTTGGAGGTGCTGTATAAATAAAATGATGTTGATTTGAGAAAAGCACACAGTGAGAGCACTGGAATACCCGCGGTGACATCAGCAGCAATATCACCAGAAAGTCACACAGAGCAGTGAAACGAGCAGGAAGAGGAACTGCTGAAGCATCAGAAAACTGGCTGAACGTTACTAGAGCGCTTCACTTCACAGCTGTGGTTAGCCACTGCTCACGAGTCAAGACATTAAACATCTATTTTTGTTATTGTGTTTCAGCAATAAAATGACACAAAGAACAACATAAAACTGTAATGAATTCTGATTGCAGATCAGTCCATTTTTTTTTTTCGATAGTTCACTTTATGTCATATCAACTCTCTGCTTAATATCTTCAAACACTTTATTTTTTATTTAAAGCAAGACATTTCAAATGAACATTTTAACTAACAGATTAACTTACTAACTAACAGTAAACGTCTTAACTAACAGATATCACCATCATTTTTGGTGTTTTAATGTTTTACTATGCATGATGGATGAAGCCAGGTCAGATTGTCACTTAATTCTGCTGACATATCAAAGGTTTTTACAGAGGGGATTTTACATTTCTCTTTTTATCACTCCATGTATCACAAACAGCCAGAAAAACAGGCAAAACCAAGAAGAAGAAGAAAATATTGAAACATTGTATACATCAGTGTGAATGATATATGAACAAACCCTTCAAAATAAATACACGTAGGAATAAAACAGTAAAGTTTGCAGTATGTAAGTGCTGCTGAAGTGGAGAAAAAACTCATTTTGAAAAAGTGGCCATTTAAAATATGTACAATAATTGACCTCTACTGGTAAAGTGCAATAATTAAATCAACTTAATGATGTATCTATAACCTCCACAGGTTGAAATAAATAGTACTAAAGCAGTCTGGTGTGTGTAAGCGCTTCTGAAGTGAACAAACAAACTCATCATGTGAAAGATATGTCATCATGTTTTTAAGATATGTATTACGATTAAAGTCAGGTGCAGACAGAGCAATGCTAAAGATATTAAAAGAAGACAAGTTATGGAAGCAGAACAGCCCAAAATCTCAGAAGTGACCAGTGCATAAAAAAATTATTGAGCCTGTAGTGTCCCGTCTTAAAGATCATGGGATTTCCTTATGGCTCCAGCAGAAGGAAGCTGAATCTAGGGCAGAATGCTTTGGGTCACAGTGTTTTACTGTAATGACAGCAGCATTACAACACTGGGTCAACATAAAAATGACCAGAAGTGCTCATCACGCTCATGTGAAACAGAAAGTGAGTGGCAGGGAGTCAGGTTAAAGTGCTGTGTGTGTGTGAGAGAGAAGGAGCTGCTTCCCTTTTGGGAAGAGAGTGTGTGTGTGTGTGTGTGTGATGCGGAGCTGCAGGGGGAAGCCCTTCATGTTCATAGAGAGAGTGTTTGAAAGATCAGCTTCAGCACACAAACACAGAAACGTGATGCTGTTTCACTATCTGAGCCACAGCTCCGCTCTCATGCTGCGGTCATGGAAAGTTGAAGAAAAGGCCCGTGTCTCCCTGTGCTCCTGCTGGGTCAAACCAAAATTTATTCAGACATCTTCAACATTTCTCACACTTTATTCACTCTAGTTTAGAAAATGCAAACAAACAAAAAACCCTTAGGCAAAACATTGTTGGTCGAAGTGTCTGAGTAATTTTTGATACTAAATTTATTTAAATTTTACTGGTGGACCTGTATAAAGAATTTACATTTATTTTGGGGTATTATAAGTCACAGCTTACTTTATTTTGCTATCCTCACTTACTTAAGTTATATATATATATATATATATTCTTCAAGGTATCTTGGAGAGGTGAAGCGTCCAAGTCACAACACCTGTCTACTGGTGTGCCTCAGGGCTCAGTTCTCGAACCACTTCTCTTCTCAGTCTACATGACGTCATTAGGTTCTGTCTTTCAGAAACATGGCTTCTCATATCACTGCTGTGCTGTTGATACTCCACTCTAGCTCTCACTCCATCCTGATGATCTGACGATAGCTGCTCATATCTCACAGACATTTCTTGCTCAACCTTGCCAAGACAGAACTACTCGTGGTTCCATCAAACCAATCACAATTTCACCATCCGCTTACACACATCAACCATAACTTCTTCAAAAACAGTGAGAGACCTTGGAGTTAATAATTGATGATCAGCTAACTTTCTCAGATCACATTGCTAAACATGTCTAGTCCTGCAGATTTGTTTTATACAACATGAAGAAGATCAGGCCCTTTCTTTCTGAACATGCTATACAACTCCTTGTTCAAGCTCTTGTTCTGTCCAGGCTGGACTACTGCAATGCTCTCTTGGCAGGTCTTCCAACCAGTTCTATCAAACCTCTACAATTAAGTCAAAATGTTGCTGCAAGATTAATTTTTAATGAGCCAAAAAGAACACACGTCACACCTCTGTTTATTAATTTGCACTGGCTACCAATAGCTGCTCACATAAAATTCAAAGTATTGATGTTTGTCTACAAAACCACCTCTGGCTCAGCACCCCTTTACCTAAATTCATTACTTCAGACGTACGTGCCTCTAGAAGCTGGCGTTTTGCAAGTGAATGGAGCTTTAATGTTCATCCCAAAGAGACACAAAATTACTTTCACAGACTTTTTCATTAAATGTTCCCTCCAGGTGGAATGACCTGCACAACTCAATCCGATCAACTGAGTCCTTAGCTATCTTCAAGAACCGGCTAAAAACACAAAGAAAAACACACACACCTTGACTCCATATCAATCGAATATTTATTTTCTAACTGCTAGTTTTACTTTCAACAACTAATACTAGATTTATTTTTTCTATCTACTTGTTTTCTTAAAAACAACAACAACAACAACAACAACAACAAAAAACCCTTGCTACACGTATTGTGTTAGGCTAACTGAGACTTGTCATAGTCCGTGCATGTTGTTGCTCTTTTGTTGGTTTTGATTGCATCTATTGTCTTTATTTGTAAGCCGCTTTTAATAAAAGCATCTACTAAATTACTAAAATGTATGTATATATATATTAGTGCAATTAATCACAATTAATGACATAAAAAATAAAAAGTTTTTGTTTACATTATGTATACAATATATGAAGGTCTACTGTGTATATTTATTTATTATCATATATATATATATATTTATGTATATATTAATAGAAACACATGCATATGTTTGTATTTACATATACATAAATAAATATAAAAAGCACACACTCATATACTGTACATATATTATGTAAACAAAATATTGAGTATTATGTATCACATACATATTAAGTAAACACACTGAAGGGTTTTACTGAGAGATTTACTGATATATCACTTGTGCCTGTAGACTTCAAATACAATATATCTATTTTAAAATTGTCTCAGAATACATTCCTTTCTCTACTTCAGCAGTGATTTACTGATTCATACAACATATACTTTTTTTTTTTGTCTCTTGACAGTGTTTTCTGAGTTCTGAGGTGATGGAAAGAGAAATCCAAAGTTCCCTTGGTAAAAACCTTTAACTCACCAAAACCTTTAATGTTACCAAAATCACGTAAGATTTTTTAACCCTTGTTTTATCCATTAAGCACATTTAAACACTTAACAACACTTTCAATCAACTTTGATTACAATAATAAATGGGGGAAGTACGGTGATATTAAAATGTTTGCCACATTATATATATAGTCTTTAAGTCAGTAAGCATTTTTTAAAAATGAAATTAATATTTAATAATAATAGTTTTATTCAACAAGGATGCATTAAACTTATTTTTCTTTCAGATAAATGCTGTTCTTTTGAACTTTCTATTCATCTGTACAGATATATCTGTTATCTTTAGGTCTTTCAGGTGTTCAAGGACAGGCTTTACGATGGTTTAGATCCATATTTAGATGGTTTAGATGGTTTAGATCCATTAGACCTATCCGATCACTAGCATTTTGTTTATTTAAATGGGGAGTCATCTCAGTTTTCACCAGTAAAGTAAGGAGTACCACAAGGATCTGTCCTAGGTCCTCTGCTATTTTCTATATACATGCTGCCCCTTGATAATATTATTAGAAAACACGGGATTCATTTCCACTGCCATGCGGATGATACTCAACTATATATCTCAACAAGACCAGATGAAATTTCTAAATTATCTTAGCTAAATTCAGAAAAGACAGAGATATTACTTATTGGAACAAAAAAATTGTACACAGAATCTCTTGGATTACAATTTGCAACTAGATGGTTATTATTACTCACCTATAAGGCCCTTAACGATTTAGCTCCTGCATACCTAACTAGTGTTCTACCACACATCTCTTTAGCCAAGCATTCACATAATGCATCTCGTATTTGTACTTTCTTTGTTATATCTGAATATATGCACATTATTATTCTTTAGCTTTGGCTAATAATGTCTCTATTTGTCTCTTGATTCCTGCCATGGGACTAACATCCTGTGGTAACTAGGAATTTTACAATCTTCAGTCTGTATCCAACCCTTAAATGACCTGAGATGACCGAACACCTGAGAAGAGATGATGATGACCCTCTCAGACAATAAAATACAGAATTAGCAAATTTAGCCATGAAGTTTCTACAATATATAAGACTCCTCAGCAGGTTTGAGGGCTGTACTGACCGTGAGGACAGGCTGGGTTTGCCGCTCTTGCTGCAGCTGCTGTAGATTCCCGGCCCATCGTCGAAGAAACTGCCCAGAGCCAGCTTCTGCCGGATGGACTCCCGCTCATTCTTCTGGGCCTGAGACAGAGACACAAGAACAAGAGCTGAAGATGAGCACACAGAGAACAGCAGATGGCAGCAGAGAGACATGAAGAGCATGAACATCACACACACGTGCACACACGAGTTACTTGCCATTAAATGAAGATGTATTATTGTTTCAATTTATATGAAATGCCATTTGTTGAACTTTAGAGCCAAGTACATCTTTACAAGTCATTTCATGATTAGCTCTATTGTCTTTGAAGTATGAATAGAGTATTGCTGAATGTACTGACATACATTTACAGTAAACTAAAATTTACTTCAATGTCATTTCTATTTCTACTGAAACTTGTGTTTAAATATATTTGTAACTACACATATAAGTTTAAGATACAATTCAGTACATTTGAATTAAATTAACTTTATATTAACTTTAAATGTAATATTAAATAACAAATTAAAATGATAATCAAGTCCTTTGTTATGTTAGTCAACAGTGTACTTCTTTAAAACTTTAGATTATCAAAACAATGACTTAAAATGTACTTTACATTGCATTTCGGTTACACTTTATTTTAAGGTGTCCTTTGTTTGAAATGATATATTTAAGTACTGAGTAATATTAACTACACTACAAGTGCACACTCAGTAGAGTTAAGCACACTTGTTTTCCCGCAGGCCACTGAAGACTCATTTCTGTATGAATGTCTGAAGATGCTTCTTTAGAGGTTATGTGTTTAATCAATGTTTATTTTGACCAAAATTAGTGGAACAAGCTCATTAAAGCTGCTATCTGCATACATGTGACTATAACCTGTACCCTGTTATCATTAAAAACCAGATCTGTCACTGAAACAGACACAATCAGTTCTTCACTGATCTCAGCCAGCTTCACATTGTCACACACACACACACACGAGAATCAAAGCTTCATGTGTTTGTCTCTCATTGTGTTGTCTGCTGGATCAGAACACAGGAAGTGAGCATCATTCACTGCAGAGCCCAGAGGATTATGGGTGATTTAAACTGACTTACTGGTATATCGTTCACATCCACCTACCTGAACCCTGATGGACAATATAAACCACACAGACACACACACACACACACACACCCTCTCTCTCTGTCTCACACACACACACACACACACACACACAGACTCATCATAGAGTCTGACTTCATCCTCAGTGAGTCACAGCAGCAGAGAGCCGCTGAAGAGCCAGAGCTTCATCAGAGTCCGTGTGTGAGGACAATATCTGCCAAATATACAAACACAAGCAGATTCTGACAGCGACCCTGCCTAACATCTTGAGCGGTCAGAACCACTGCAAATGTGATATTGTGAGTTACGTTTTAAGTACAATATTGTCTTTTTATTTAATTTTGCAAATGAAACACAAAGCAGCAGATTCATTTAGATTCAATCACTTTCCTGCATTCATGTCATCTCTGAGCTGCATTAAACAGTCCGAAAGCCCAATAGTGTCTTATTATTCTAACTGATTAAATGTATTAGGCATAAATGGTGCATACATTTAATCAGAAAACTCTTAATATGAAGGTAAACTAGAAAAACATAAATCCACACACAGCTATGCAAGTTTGCATCATCACAGGAATATTTAAACAAGCAGTTTTAGTGAATCCAGGCTGACAAAACATCCAAAGTGCAGGCAAATTCGTTTTTATGAAGGTAAATCTTCCACTGGAAATCAGTTTAAAATGACAAATATCTTTCCTTAATGTAGAAGTCATCTGATCACGACAGACCGTAACCAGCACACACACACACAGCATAACATGGTCTAATTATCATTATCAACACGATCACAGGAAATACTAAGATTTTGTCATCACACACCCTTGAGTTTGATGCTGTGTCTGGTTCAGTACTGTACACATGTAGAGCGTCTAATGTCATTTACTACACATCATCTCCTTAATACAGTCTCAAAGTAATAAATAATACAGCCATCTGCCCCGCAAAACACTGTGACCCACCTAATGAACTCTGACTGACAGAAACACTAACTTTACACACACACACACAGGTTTATTCCTCTATTGTCTCTCTCGTTCCTCTTTTCTGTTGATCACAGTGCACTGCTCTACTGTAACAATTACCTTTTCTCTATTGCATGCATTTTTAGGTATTTCTATATTCAATCTAAAATGCATCTGTTTCTGTATTTATTTATTCCATCTACATGTATTTTTTTATTTCAATACGATGTGTTTCTGCGAGAGTGTTTTGTCAGATTACACATTATGAGACTAACTGAGCTGAACAGACCACACCCTCAGTCATCAAAGAAATACAGAAACCCATATTACAAATGAATGACATATAAAATATATATATATAAATTCTGCAATAAATGTAGCACAAATTGTGTCATGCACACACAGACACATATGAGTAAATAATAAGAGAGAGGGTATTATTGTGTTTTCTCTGCATGTGAGTGAGACAGGGCGAGTGTGTGTGTGTGAGGCTGTGCTGGGAACAGTGAGGTGTAAATAATGTGTGTGTGTGTGTGTGTGAGGCAGAGACACAGACAGGCCGGCACCAGTCGTCTCCATGCGGGTGGTTGCCTGGATACCGGCCTAATCGAGGGGCCCCTGGAGGATTGGGCCCCGTCCCCATACACACACATTATTTCCTCACCTGCACATCTCCAGCTCTCCTGCTGTTGTTGTCATATTTCTGTGTTTCTCCTCCACACACACACAGTTTGAGGTTTGATTCCTCTCTTCCTCGTTCCCTTCTGTGTGTGGTTTCCTTCCTCTCTATCTGCTTCATCTGTCCGTGTGTGTCGTACATATGCTCACGCTGTGTGTGTTATTCTGTCTCACGCTGCTCTCTGCTGGCCTGCACACAAACTCTTTCTATATTTCTGGTTTGCACATAAATCCTAGTTAAACTGTCACTCACAGCTCTACAGATGTGTTAATGATTGTCACTCACTGTTATTTCAACCCCGTGACATTCCTCTCCACCCTGTTACAGTAAAGTCGGTTTGGGGCTCAGTGTTACAGGGTTGAAGAATACAGTTTACATTCAATATACTAGTGTTCTGTACGATGTTTAACTGACGTTTCTTTTGCTCATGAAGGTTGCCTTTATTTGATCAAAATACTGTAAAAACAATGTAATATTATTATAATGCAAAATCACAGTTTTCTGTGTGAATCTGTGTTAAAGTGTGATGTATTTCTGTGATGTTCAGCTGTATTTTCAGCATCATTACTCCAGTCTTCAGTGTCACATGATCCTTCAGAAATCATAACAATATACTGATTTACTGCTCAACAAACATTTCTGATTATTATCAATGATGAACACAGTTAATATTTCTGTGGAAACTGTGATAAATTTTATTTTTTAGGTTTCCCAGATGAATAGAATGTTCAAAACAACAGTGCTTATTTGAAATAGAAATAAAGATCTTTACATGCGCTATTGATCAACTGAAAGCATTCTTGATGAATACGACCATTCATTTCTATAATAAATTAAGTTATTAAAGCATCCATTTAAACAAATGTCTTTACTCCACATAAATTCTCTCTACTCTTTTATCTTCTCTTGTAAATCTCTTGCTCTGTCTCAAACTCATCCTGAGGTTGTTCCTTCCCAAATCAAATGTTGTTTCCCTCTGGTTTCCTGTGGACCTCTCTCTCTGTTATTCAGCTGCTCTCTTCACCTCCAGATAAATGAACACACACCAGAATAAAAGTTTAAACACAGATCAGGAAAAACACTTCCTGAAGCATGCATGACACGAGTCTGAGATACTCTACATCATCTATTCTCCAGAATAAGCTTCTAATGTGACACAGATCTTCAAAAGTAATAATCCAGAGAGTTACAGATGACAACAGAATAAAGGAGCAGTCAGCGACACAACAGATAAAATCCTTACAATCCCATCAATGCCGATCTCTCTAATGACCTGTGACTATATACACAATATACCACGACTTTATCTTTAATGTCTTTAATAAATGATGCAAGTGACGATGGTGATGTGAAGTGTGTGTTTGATGTGTTATTGAATAAAGTGGGGCGCTCCTCTTGAGGTTACGAGACGTAACACACACACACTCAGTCATATGAACATGTTCATACATCCTCACAGTCAAAGCACATGACGTATAAAACCAGCACATCTCACAATCACGCTATGATATCATCTAGGAACAAGAGATTCCTGAGGCCTTTTATCCAGAGGAACATCTAAGCGAGAGACTTCGGCAAATGATCAGATTGCAGAGAAAGATGTGGTCTCTGCCTGTGACAGTCTTCTCCATCTGACCCTACCTGATAAGAGCAGCTGTCCTGGTGCACCATCTCTCACTGCATCCTCTAGAACAGATCCGCAGCAGAAACACAGGAGAGTCCCACCCAACACACGTCTGTATCCAGTGCCTCTGCACACGGAGAGATGGAGCTGAGGGCAGGGCTCCGGGAGGACTTACTCACCGCCAGCCAATCAGAGCGCAGCACACACCCGTGGGGGCGGGGCCAGAAACCAGAGAGAGGGAGGAGTGACCTTTCAGAGTGGTGCGGGGGAGGAGATGTCCCACAGATCCAGAGAGGGAGGAGGGATGAAAGGAAAGAGTGAAGAAAAGCGGTGGGAGGAGAAGAGCTGCAAAGAAAAGAGGCTTTCTGTGGCACATTCCTGCAGCTAAAGAATTCCTGAGACAGAGCTCTGCCATTCACACACTGCTCCATCAACTCACACACAGTCCTCACCGCACACACACTCACACAGAGCTCTCTCTCTCTCACACACACACAAAGATGTGTATAAGCAAATGTTTAACTTGATTCTACAAAACAGGTGTGATTTGGGTCCTTCATTTGCATGTGTGTGTAAAACAATGAGTTTAACAGTGAACAGCTGATGGCAACTGTTACTGTGTGTCAACACACACACTTCTCTAACACACACACACACACACAATCCAGCAACTTCAGTTTGTTTGTAAATGGTTTGTGTTTCTGCATGAGGATGCTGTTTTTAGCCTGCGACCTGCTTGCATTTACAAACATGCAACATGAAAACCACTTCTTTTTTGCTAACACTTTATTTTAAGGTTACACCTATTGGTTGCTTATTACCATGCATGCTACTAGAATATTAGCCATTTATTTGTGCTAATTAAGCACTTATTAATGCCTTATTCTACATCCCTAATCCTACCCAATACCTAAACTAACTAACCTTACTTACTAACTATTAATAAGCAGCAATTTAAGAATTTATTGAGGGAAAAGTCATAGTTAATAGTTAACAAGTGTTACCTATTCTAAAGTGTTACCAATTTATTATTTTTGTTTTTTTCAGATAATATATTTTTTCCTTTTCTAAGTGTAGAAGCTGTTGAAACAGATGCGATCAATAGATGTGATTCCAACTTAAATTAACATGAACTCATTAGATATGTTCACATGAATTAATAGTTTTAATTTATATTACGGTGAATGTTATTATTAGGGCTGTCAACTTTAACATGCGGAATTCATTAAAAATCCTTAACACAATAAAGTAATTTAACACAAATAATGTAAATGAAATACTAAAGCACAATACCTTTTAACCTGATTTCAGATGATTTAAGCCACTAAGCTCCAGGAAAGCTTTCAGTCCAGTGATCCAGTAAACACATGTATTCAAACAATCAGTCTAAAACTACTGTTGAGAAAAGCATTGCTTCGGAGACGGCAATTATTCTTTACAGTGTGGGTTTTCTTTAAAACAGAAGCTCTATCATATTCTGGGATTGTTTCTGCACCGTACAGAGCTGGGTAGAGTACTTGTCATCAATTGTTACTGATTACCGATTACATGATGACAATTGTAGTTGGAAAAGTAAGCTGGTTACTTGTTTTGTACAAAAGTAATCTAAAATACTTTCAGATTTATTTTGTTTTTAACATTCAATCTTGTTTTACACTTATGGTGAAATAATCCATACTGATAGAAATATACCTTTCTTTTTCTCAACATCAAAATCCAAAATCGTTTTGTTTTAATTTTGATGATTACAGCTCATAAAAGTCAAAAATCCAATTTCTCAAAACATTTTAAAAGCAGAAAAGTTCAAGTTATGTAAAGTTATGTTGATTTCTGCACTCAGTACTTGTTCTGTCTCCTTCAGCACACACTCAGCTTCAGTGAGGAGTGATGGAAGAGATCAGTCTCTGCCGAGACACTACTGAGCTTCAGCTCGTCTCTGTTGTTGGATCCACTGTTTCTCATCTTTCTCTTGAAAATATACCATAGACCCCACATGGGCTTCAGGTCAGGCATGTTGGCTGGTCAATCAAGCACAGTAATATCAAGGTCAGAGCACTTGGAAGTTGTCTTGTCCCTATGGGCAGGTGCTAAGGTCCTGCTGGAAAAGGAATTCAGCATCTCCATAAAGGTTTTTAGCAGATGGAAGACTCCTGGTTGGTGTCTGTATTGACTTTGGACTTGATGAAACACGATGGACAAACACCAGCAGATGTCACGCACCCCAGCTCATCTCTGACTTCAGAAATCTCACTCTGGATTTCAAGCAGACAAATGAAATGCAAAATTTACTTTTATCTGAAAAGAGGACTTTTCTCCTTAGCCCAGGTAAGATGCTTCTGCAAGTGTCTTGGTAGCCCTTTTCCTAAAGACGTCTGAGCAGGAGACTCTTGATGCACTGACTCCAGCTTCAGTCCACTCCTCGTGAAGCTCTCCCAGGTGTTTGAATCAGCTATGCTTGGCAGTATTCTCAAGCTTGTGGTCATCCCTGTTGCTTGAACACCTTTTCCTACCCAATATCTTCCTTGCAGTCAACTTTGCATCTAATCTGCTTTAATACAGCACTCTGCGTGAACAGCCAGCTCTTTCAGTAACGACCTTCTGTGATTAACCTCTTTCTGGAGGCGGTCAATGATTGTCTTCTGGACCATTGCCAAGTCAATCAATCAATCAAAGCCGTTTTCTCTGTTATTGTGACTTCAAAGAACAAGAGAAACCTGGAATTTATATTCTAGGGATGGTCATTTAATGAAACTCAAATATTAATATTCTAATATTTGAAGATACTGGATTTTTGACTTTTATGAGCCGTAAGCTCTAATCATCAAAATTAAAACGAAAACTTTTACGTTACATGTAATGAATCTAGAATATATGAACGTTTCACTTTTTGTAATAACTTACCAAATAAAAAAATAACTTTTTCACAATATTCAATTTTTTTGAGATGTGCCTGTACACACAAGTCTCTGTGGTGTAGTGTTTAAAATCCTCCTGAAAGGAATCAGGCGTGGAGTGGTGCAGGATAACAGGAGGGAGTTTAATCTGTCTGTGCCATCTGGCCCTTAGTTCACAGAAACCAGATTAACTCTCTCCTTCATATCACACACTCAGTCTCACAATAACCTGACTCTACCCGTCAGCCAAAGTCACCGGGATTCTTCACTGTAATGTCTAGCTACTGTCTAATGTCTATCACTGCCTCATCTACGGGTTTAGTACTGATACTTCTCAATCAATCAATCAATGAAGCAATGACAACATCAACACAAAAGGACAAACAGTATGGTGTGACCTCTCTAAACTATGAGCTTGTGAAACAGAGGACCCCAGACTCAGGGTCACCTGCAGTGTCTCCGAGGGGAAGCTGGCCAGTCAGGTGGAGCAGCAATGACATCATATCCTGTTTCCAGTCTGCACTACCGCTCATCTGACTGTTCTCTGGCCATTAAATGATTGTCAAATCCCTTTCATGAGACATAAAGGACGGAGGATAATCGGCTCCTCACTCTCTCTGGATTATGTGCTGTTGGGTGTGTGTGTGTGTGAAATGAGAGGATGACATCACAGCCGTCACGCTCGCTTTCTGTAACTGATGCTCATCAAATATCAGACATTCATGTTCCTCAAAACGTCTGAGGAAGCATGACACTTGCTAAAACGTGTGTGTGTGTGTGTGTCTCCTGTGATTCAGGATCTGGAAGAGATCCAGAATATGTATGTGTGTGTGTGTGTTCATTATATAAAGGTACCGTAACGGCACAGTCTTGAGCTGTGAACAGTTACAGTAGTCTAAATATAGATCTGAGCAGCAGATATGATGTAAAGGAATAGTTCAACCTGCTTGTTTGTAAGAAACAAATCCAGCATTACGACGTTTTTAAATCAAATTTGAGTCCATAATCCATAATAACACTTCCCTACAGTCAAAAAACACCCATCCATTACTGAGAGACTGATGCAGAGACACATTTCTCCAGATCTGATGAAGAAACACACTCATTCTAACTGATCAACAAGTCATCTTTAACACTGATGCTTGAATAGATTTGAAGATCTGTAGTAAATGTTTGCTGTGAATCACCATCAGCTTATTTCACATCATGAGTGATTTTAGAACAGGTTAATGGTGTATATCTGGATTATGTTTATACACTACAAATACAAAGTGATTAATGGCTATTCTGGAATGAAACTGAGTGTGTACTGTAGTGTGGGATGCTCGTGACTCGTGATCAGATCTCTAGTGATGGCTGTGTCTCTCTCTTTCTCTCGGGTGTGAAGGTTTAGTGTTTCTCTCTGTGATCCGCAGGGAAGAGCTGCTTTTAGACGCGTGACATTTCCACAGCGCTCCATCATGAATGTTTAACTACACTCACAGTGTGGAGCTTGTTTTATGACTAAACTACTTGAATTTGAATTATGTAAATTTCAATTATTGACAAGAGTTATTTAACAAAACGGAATATTATTGTGATGACTCAGCAGATTCAGATGGATCCATTTGTAGGCTTTATTTAAATCTCTTGGTCAGACAGGCGTGGGTCAAAATCACAGGCTAACAACAAACAACAAGGGAAGTCCAAAATCACAACGTAAATCCAGGCAAAAGGTCGAGGCAGGCAGCGAGATATCAAAGTCCAGGAAACAGTC
>JAUMHE010000002.1:2218413-2230313 GCA_032359235.1 Enteromius mattozi | reverse complement strand
ATTATATATATATATATATATATATATATATTTATATAAATTAAAAAAAAAGAAGAAAAAAAAGAATATATATATATATATATATATACATATAATTAAAAAAAAAAGACTTAATATATAAACTATAAAATTTATAGTCACTATAAAATATAAATATGGCAGATATTTTTGCTTGTTTTAAGGAAAAAAAAAAATAATACAAATATATATATATATATATTTTTTTTTTTAAGAAAAAAGACAATATGTAAACTAAAAAATATATAGTCACTATAAAATATAAATCTGTAAAATAACAGAAAAAGCACTGGCAGCTCATTACACACAACATTATCCATAAATTTTATGGAAATTTCTGTTTACTCTAAAACACAATGCAAATGAAGTGTAAAACACTGGTAAAACACCTTTAAAAATATACAGTATAAATAAGACTTAATATCATAAATCATTTGACTGTCTAGTAAATGCATCTTGATTCAAGAATGTCTGGATATTTGTACTAGAAAACAAGACAAAGATACTAAGTGAATCATTTTATGCGCGCGTTTCGTCCGTCAAACGCAAGCGCACTTTTTAGCCGAATGCTTCTTCAGAGTGTGGTATTCCAAGCTGTCGTCCAGAAACGAGATGTCGTCGTCGAAGGCAATGGGCCGGCAGCAAGTCCGAGACGGCGTCTCTTTGTCCAGCTTCTTGTTGTGGGTGAGGTTGTTGAGGATCTTGTCATAGTTGGTCTCGGCGTCGAAACACGGGCCGCTGCAGTAGCGGAAGATCAGCTCCTCTTTGGTCCTGTAACCCAAGCCTAGGTCTGTGACGTTGAGGTGGATCTCCTTCAGCAGACACCCACGCCCTTGACCTTTGACCCTGTCATCTCGGCTGTTCTTACGGCCTCGTCCGCGACTCCTCTTGCGCTCTCCTTGTCCCCGGCTGCTCCTCTCGGTGTTTGTTGCTCCTTTCTGGCGGCCCCTGTCCCGCTTGGTTTGCGGATCTACGTCGAAGTCTGAGGATCTGCGCAGTCGGCCGATGGTGGCTTCGATGAAGTCCATCACGCTCTCGAACTGCTCCGGATAAAGGCTGTTCACATCATCTTCAAGAGATAAAACAAAACACATCAGCTGTGAGTTTAATCTGCAGAAAATTTGTTTTGACTTTATCTAAACATTCTTGAATCAAGATGCATTTACTTGAGAAGTAAAAGGATTTAAGATATTAAGTCTTGTTTTCAAAAAGATAACATTTTTGTTGGTTTTTCCTTAAAGCAAGCAAAAATAATGGGGTACGAAAAATCTTTTTATTCATAGGTTAAACATGATGATTTTTCTTGCCTCCATTGGTAGATATTTTTTACTTATTTTAAGGAAAAACTAACAAAATATAGATTTTTTTTTATTAGAATTTTATTAAAATTGATGTACTAAACTCACACAAACTGAAACAATAAAAGAAACAATAAAAATAAACAGACATTAAAACAAAATTACTGAGCCTAAAACTGAAAATAATAAATACTAGTACATAGACAAACTAATAAAAATGATTAAAAAAAACTCTTGCTAAAACTAAAATGGATATAAAAAACAACAAAAACTAAATAGAGGTATTTAAAAAATACAAATGACAAAAACACAATATAAATTACTAAAAGTAAAATGAAACTAAATAGGCATTAAAGAAAAATAAATGTATATAAATAAAACCTACATATATTTTAAATAATAATAATAATAAAAATGACAGAATCAAATGACTAAAATTTAAATAAATTATAATAAAAACTAAACAGGCATTAAAGAAAAATTAAAAACCTAATATATTTTAAATAATAATAAAAATGACAGATCCAAATTGTAAATAAAAAATCCAAAAAATAATAAAAAATAAATAGACATATTTAAAGAGAACTCATAAAAAGCCTACAACAACACAACAAAAATACTAAAATAAAACTAGACAAATAAAAACAATAAAATTAATAAAAAACTGAAATAAATAAGAAAAACATAATAGATATAAATAAATAAAACCAACAAAACTATATAACAAAATTATGAACATTAAAAAGAAACTGAAAAATTACAAATGAAAAATATTATTAAATGCTATAATACTATATTAATGATAATTATGTGAATTTCAGTATTAATATTTGATTAGTGACCTAGAATGTTTTAACGTTTAAAACATTTGTTTCCAGGTTGAAACGAGATTGTGCTCTGCAGATCCTCAGCATGTTCTCAGATGTTTGGACTTCACTGTATATACGACGTTGTTTATTTGTCACTATCGACCATCCCAAATAACAGCGCATGACTCACGGGATCTCACCCGTCACCAGACCGACTCTTCTCATGTCAGGACTGCGATGGAAAATCTTATAGATCATGACATTGAGGTACAACAGAAATACATCTGCTCAACCACAAACTCGAAACATGCACGCCGCCCTCATCTTAAACAAAAGCAAGCGCACGTTTGATCTGCGTGTAATGCATCATGATTTCATTACAGTCAGAACTCGAAGTTCACTCTCCATTCGACCCGACAGACCGACCGTGTCACAGTTCTCCTAAAAGCCTTGCAACGATCGTGGTATAGACATGCTCGGTCATTTTTACCTCTTTAAACCTGATTTAACTTGAAAGAAGTTAATAGTACTTTTGGAAATGTTTCATTTAGCTGAACCCAGATGTAAATGAGTTTGTTTCTTCGTCAGATTTGGAGAAATATAGCATCATATCATTTGCTTAACAGATGTGAATGGGTGCCGTCAGAATGAGAGTCCAAATAGCAATAGTCCATAGCACTCCCATCCATCTGAAAAAGACAAAAGCTGAAACTAAACCATCATTGAGATGTTTTTAACTCGAAAATGAGTCTATTATACATAATAACACATCCTCTAGTAAAAGTGTGCTTCTCAAATCAAAATCCAGCCACATATTAGTTTAGATCTGTTTTGGTTTGTAAACAGTGCTTGATCTTTGCAGATTTCTCTCCTGATTCAGATCAGACTACTTTTTTGTCACTGGTGGAATTATGTTATTATGTATCATGGAGTCATATTTGCATTAAAAATGTCTTAATGCTGGATTAGTTTCATCTTTTGTCTTCTCCAGATGTTAACTCTCATTCTGACGGCACCCATTCACTTTGGTGAGCAACTGATGCAATGCTACATTTCTCCAAATCTCGTCTATATCTTGGATGACCTGAGAGTGAGCACATTTTTAGCTGATTTGCATTTTTGGGTTACGCAGATGCTGTAAGCGTCTTATATTAGCCAGACTTCAATTGTAAGAGAAGCAGATATTGTGAGCTGTTCAGTTTATTGAAAAGGCAAGCAGCTTTGAGAAATGCAGTTTAATGAGCGAGAACATGCAAATTATACGTAATGAATCGCTGTGTACTTTTCAAATTAGGACTGGGTTTTTTAAAGGCCAGTTATAAACCACACCTTAAAGGGTTAGTTCACCCCAAAATGAAAATTCTGTCATTAATTACCCCCATGTTGTTTCAAACCCATAAGACCTTCGTTCATCTTCAGAACACAAATTTTGATATTTTTGATGATATCAGAGAGCTATCTGTCCCTCCATAGACAGCAACACAACTGAAATAATCCCAGAGCCAGAAACATGTAGATGTACGTCTAGAGGAAAGCGTACGCATGCGTTGTGGTGCTCTCTAAAATGGCGGGGGAAGTAACTCAGGGGAGATGTTAGCAGTGTTAAATGATGTTATTTTTGTTCTCTTTGTGCAAAAAAAGAATACTCTTGTAGCATCACAAAACTGAAGTTGATCCACTGACATCACATGGACTGTTTTACCAATGTTTTACTATGTTTCTGGATCTGAGATCATTTCAGTTGTGTTGCTGTCTATGGAGGGACAGATGGCTCTCTGATATCATCAAAAATATCTTCATTTGTGTCCCGAAGATGAACGAAGGTCTTATGGGTTTGAAACAACATGAGGGTGAGTAATTAATGACAGAATTTTCATTTTTGGGGTGAAGTAACCTTTTAACTAAAAGAAATAAGCTCTCAAAACCTGTTTCAGTTATTTTCATGCCTGCAATTTCATGCAAATATCAGTACATCTAACAAGCTTGTGTTACACATGCACCATATGGCAGGTAAAGTGAGGTATTCTCTGTGGGACTGAGATGATTCAGATCTTCAGGGAATTTAGTCTTGCTTGAGATGTTTGTCCGAGCTTCAAGTCTGATGAGTGCCAGGCTCCAGTAACCTTTACACTGGTGTCATGTGTGTAACCCGGTTGGTTACATGATCTACGACGGTATCAGATGAATCTGACAAACGCTGGCAGTGTCTCAAATCTCTGTGCTGCCTACATAGAAAGCAATTTTGTGCATCACAGGATGACTGAACAATGAATAAACAGTCATATTCCCATTTAAACGCCCAAACTCCAGGTACTCAATTTAATTCTATGCAAATTTGTTTTTATCCAGAGAATAATTAGCTCACAATTCTAACAGTTATATTCTAGCAACTTTGACTTTGTCTCACAATTCTGGGTTTATATCTCATAATTCTGACTTTATATCTCACAATTTATATCTCAGAATTCTGACTTTATATCTCATAATTCTGATGTCATATCTTATATTCTGACTTTATATCTCACAATTTATATCTCAGAATTCTGACTTTATATCTCATAATTCTGATGTTATATCTCATATTCTGACTTTATATCTCACAATTTATATCTCAGAATTCTGACTTTATATCTCATAATTCTGATGTTATATCTCATATTCTGACTTTATATCTCACAATTATATCTCGTAATTCTGACTTTATATCTCATAATTCTGATGTCATATCTTATATTCTGACTTTATATCTCGTAATTCTGACTTTATATCTCATAATTTATATCTCATAATTCTGACTTTTATCTCATAATTCTGATGTTATATCTCACAATTCTGACTTTATATCTCACAAGTCTGACTTTTATCTCATAATTCTGATGTTATATCTCATATTCTGACTTTATATCTGACAATTTATATCTCATAATTCTGACTTTTATCTCACAATTCTGACTTTATATCTCAGAATTCTGATGTTATATCTCATATTCTGACTTTATATCTCACAATTATATCTCGTAATTCTGACTTTTATCTCACAATTCTGACTTTATATCTCATAATTCTGACTTTTATCTCACAATTCTGACTTTATATCTCATAATTCTAACTTTATCTGTCAAAATTCTGATGTTATATCTCATAATTCTGACTTTATTGTAGATATACAGAATTGCAAGAAATAAACTCAAAATTGTGAGAATGGTACCTTGTAATTGATATAAACTCACGATTTTAAGAAGAAAAGTCAGGTTTGTGGGATATAAACTTGGAACTGTGAGGAAAAAAGTAGGAATTATGAGATAAAAAGTGCAATTAACTTTTTTCTTTTATTGCGCGGCAGAAACCAAAAGCAGAATGTCAAGATGTAAACTCAGAATGGCAAGTTTATATCTCACAACAACAAAAATCCACACTTTTTACCTTTTTTATTACCCTTTTTATCCCATGAAAGAAATAAGCTTCCATATAGTTCAGACAGACGCCTCATTTAATTGGATGCATATCAGTGTTTTGGTAAATGTACAATCTGTTCAGTATGTCAAAACATGATGTTCTATCAGAGCAACATTTAGAAGGATGCATCTCAATCATGCACTCAAAACCTCCTTTTCATTTGCATCGGATTAGACATCTGAGTGAAAGTCTGCAAATGCACTGCATGTTCTTCGCTGCTTTTAGCGACTGCTCTCTGGACGGCAAACTGCCATTACAAGAACACATTTTGTAGCGATTCAGAGGACTAGAGACACTGATGCATGCAGGGATCGAATCCCCAAGACGCAAGTCACTGAGTGATTCAACATGTGTTTGTTTTTTGCAGCTCCCATCGTCTCTTGTTCACTATAGTTTCAGCACGCCTTACATTATGCAAGGGTCTGGCAGAGCGCAATAAATTCATGCATGTTTTCGGCCAGTCCAGTGCGAACCCTTCCACATGCCAAGTTTGACTCGTTAATGCTCTAATTTAGAAAGTTCCCACGATGCGAGAAGGCTACTGTGTAAAGGATGAGGCCACTATTTAACATCTGGAACAGCTGCGAATGTATATAGCTCATGCCTTTCCCGTCACGTCAGTATCTGTCAATGTTCACAACAGCACCTTACTTAGTGCTGGAAAGCTCAGCGTTAAATGTAAACAATCCATGCAGGGTTCATCTCAAGTAGGTTTATAAGAAAACAATGTGACTTTAAAAGCCCATCCTCTGTTATAAGGCCAAACGCCGCTTTCGTTTTCAGGTTTTTCATGCTGTTGAACAGATGGGGGTTTGTTATGTAAAACATGTGATCACACAGTGCTTACGGAGGTAGTTTTTCAGTTAACATACTGTACTCTTGACCAGTGTATTGTCACAGTTGTGCATCTGTGTCTGGGTTGCTCAACATGCAGCTATGCAAGTAATTGAAAGCAGTTCTCCATTGCAATTGAACTAAAGCGAGTTAACACTCTCCTCTGAGATGTGCATTGAAGAAATTGAGAGTTGCATGCTCGGGGACTTACATTGCTCCTCCATGGAGGCTTGTTTTTGGTGCGTGGTGTCAATGATGGGGTCCAGAGCGGGCGTCTCACTGCGGACGATGGCTCTTTTGGATGGCTGCAGCTTGTGGAAGACGGGACGTGATGAAACGGAGCTCAGGAGCAACAAACACGTGGCTAGAATGTCCCATAACTTCATTTTAGACTCAGTTCCTTTGAGGGAAGCTGCAACGGTGCAAAGGTAAAAAGCATGAGCGTCTGCACAAAAGCATGCATGAGTGACAAACACAACGTGCCTCTGAATGAAAAAAAGGAGACTTTTCATGTGTTATTTTGACGAAGGCCGTGTTTGTTTTGTACTCGGCGCTACCGAAAGCCTTCCCAGAGGGAAGTGAAGTGTTGTGACTTGTGAGAAGCACTGAATTAAATATTCTGATGAGGGCCCTGCGTGAAATGTGCTCTGTAGGCTAGTTAATGCTGAACAGATTTTCTGTCAGTATTACAGAGCAGAAAAATGTGCCTTTTCTGCCAGTTTTTCCCCATTCCGGATCCCGAAAACTCCTGTTGATGAAAAGGCAAATAAAATCTACCAGTTTCATGAAGTTTACAATGACTTTTATAAGCCTTTATAGCAGTAAATGACGTTTTAGCTCTACATTTCTGATCATTAAAGCCTGCTGTTTCTATGTGTAATTAGTAGCTTTTTGATATTTTAAGTCATATAATCAGAAGTTCATTTGGTTACGATATTTAATGCATAATTTCTGCTTTATACAAACTGCATAAATCCTAGAATTTAAAAAAAAATCTTTTTGACCTATTAAATTTGCTCAAGTTGCTCATAGTGATGCGAGGTAAACATAAACAGGTTTCTCCATATTATTTACTGTGCATTTTCACTGTTTCATAGAAGTTATGTTTTGAAAAGCATACAGTAACTAATTTCAGCAGGAATCTCAATATGTTATAGTTTTATGTAAAGGATTCAGATTGAGTTATACAGACCTTTTTAGGTCCTTCAAATGTTTTTTTTTAAGAGACCATATATGTTTTGGTGCCTCAGAGTCTGAAACTTTTTAATTTCCAAATAATCTGTGCTTGTGGAAGGATTATTAATACGACAAGACACGTCTATAACATTTATGTGTTAAGAGTGTACGCGTAAAAATGAACAAGCAAGAAATATTTTGTGTCCATATGCAGAAAGAAAGAGATAAATTCACCTTAAATGGGGTCCATACAGACCGGAGCTTCAGAAAAGCCAAATTCTCAGTAAATCAGGAAACATCCAAAGGATAAAATCCGTGCGTTATCCTCAAACTATCACGATTCCAGGTCCATTCACAACATGTTATCCGCTAGATCCCAGTGAAGCGTGCGCAGAAGTGTCCAGAGTGTCCAAGTGACGCGCCGTGCGCAACGCGACGCGCGGAACCGTGATGCTGCCGCGTCTGTAACGAGAGAGAAATCCAGCAGCAGCGGCTCAGATGAAGACATCGGGATCCCAAAGACGCAGATCCGGATCCGAACTAACTGTAATAGTTTCCCGTGTCTATCAAAGCGCGCCGCATTCTGCCTCCGAGACGCGGCGCACAGGTGATGAAATCCAGGTGAATGTGTGTTAATATCCGCACGGATCAGGTGAAAGTGAAGCGCGACTGTACAGCAGATGGTGTGTGTGTGTGTGTGTCTGATATCTGTCAGCAGCACACAGCGGTCATGTTCCACACGCGCGTCTCCGAACGCGTCTGACGCTCACACTCTGAGCGCGTTTAAATACGCTCAGGGTTCGAGCGCGCTGACGTCACGCGCGGGACCCCGCCCTCATTTTTCTCATGCTCACACAATTTGGATCCATCCATCCATCACTGTTTCCATCTGCACAAAAAAAGCTGTTTGTCAGCAGCACCAACAAAAAACATATAAAATAAAGGAGAGCTGCTGAGCAACTTTCGAAGTAAGATAAATGCACAAAGTAAAATGTGAAAATGATGCACTACATGGATGTATCACATACCAAAAACTGAAAAATGCACTTAAAAATAAATAAAAATCCAAAAATGTAAACTATTTAGACGAAATCCTCATGAAGGCTTTTCAATGTTTCCATAGTAATATTCTTTGAAGTACCTTGCAATAAATACCATGATATTAATCTGGTAGAGCCGCATTGTTTGTTTTGTGAGGGAGGTTTGTGGTGTCTGTGTGTCGTTCCACAGGATTAAGCTGCGTCATACAGTCTTTATTAAAACCATCTTTACTAAATCAAAGGATCAGTGACAGCAGTTTGTTCAGACTTTAAAACCCGTCTGCCATTATAAATGGAGCTCTGAAATCATTCTGAGTAATATGAGAGCATCATCTAACCCCAGCGTTATCATAAATGTTTCTGATGTGTCATAAAGATATATGACTCTTCCAACTCATTCATTTGCATTTCATTATTTTTTTCTGCATGCAGGTGTAGAATCAAGTTAAAGAGGAATGCAACAAAGCAGTTCATCCACTGAATCCCATTTAAAGGAACAGATCACCCAAGAATGAACATTTGCTAGAAATGCACTCAACCTCAAGCCACCAAGATTAGGATGAGTTTGTTTCTTCATCAGATTTGGAGAAATGTGGCATTGCAGCAGTGTCTCAGCAATGGATGTGAATGGGTGCCGTAAGGATGAGAGTCTGATAAAAACATCACAATAATCCACAGCACTCCAGTCCATCTGGAAAAGACAAAAGCTGAAACTAAACCATCACTGAGATGTTTTTAACTCGAAAATGAGTCTATTATACATAACACTTCCTCCATTAAAAAAAAGTGCGTCTCTCAAATCAAAATCCAGCTGTTTTGGCATGTAAACGCTGCTTGATCTGTGGAGATTTCTCTCCTGATTCAGATCAGACTACTTTTTTTCACTGGAGGAAGAGTTATGTATTATAGAGTCATATTTGCATCAAAATCATCTTAATGCTGGATTAGTTTGATCTTGTGTCTTCTCCAGATGTTAACTGATGGACTGGAGTGCTGTGGATTATTCTGATGTTTTTATCAGACTCTCATTCTGACGGCACCCATTCGCTTTTGTGAGCAACTGATGCAATGCTACATTTCTCCAAATCTGAAGGACAAACTCATCCATATCTTGGATGGCCTGAGTTAACATCTGGAGAAGACAAAAGAGGAAACAAATCCATCATTGAGGTGTTTTTAACTAAAACTGCAGACACATATTAGTTTAGAGCTGTTTTGGCTTGTAAACGCTGCTTGGTCTGTGCAGATTTTTCTTCTGATTCAGACCAGAACACTCATGAATTATGCAGTTGTATTTAAATTAAAAATGCTGCATTAGTTTGATCTTTTGTCTTCTCCAGATGTTAACTGATGGACTGGATTGCTGTGGATTATTCTGATGTTTTTATCAGACTCTCATTCTGACGGCACCCATTCACTGCAGAGCAACTGATGCAATGAAGAAACAAACTCATCTACATCTTTGAAGACCTTAAGGTAAATTTTCACTTTTGGATGAACTGTTCCTTTAATGGATTGATGCTTCGCTCATGCTTTACAACAAGACACTGAACAATTGCCATAAAAAGCAGCTCAAATAAAAGAGTCACTGACAGCAGATGTGTGTGTGTTTGTATGTATGCTTTGTAGAAAATATATGAGGGGGAGGAGGAGGGTTTCCCCAGCTGAGCCTCGGTCCCTCCCAAAGATTCCTTCTCATCTACTCATCATCCCATCTTAGGGAGTTTTTCTTGCTACTGTCATCTTTGGCTTCCCTGAGGGACTTTGTAAGCCTCTATTCATTGTAAAGCTGGTTGGAACAATTTGCATTGTGAAGAGCTCTATACAAACAAATTGAATTGGGAAAACTGAACTGAATTAAAGCTAAGTGGCATTATAAAGCGAAGCTCTCTAAACATCCTGCCATGAGTCTGAAAGCCCATCCACGCACAGATACGAGAGAAAAGAGAAAGAGAAAAACTCGCGTATAACTTGAAGACGCAGATGTTTGAAAAGCAGTAATCTCAGAATAACTGATGGAGGAACATTAGCTCCATTAAAAGAAAAATTTACTTTTTAAATACATATAGTAGTTATTCTGCAGGAATTGCATCTGCAAAAATATAACTAAAAGAGGATAAATGTGTGTGCAGGCATTCTTTATTTATTTATTTTTAATTTTTATCTTGCCTTCTAATTAATGTCAATTAAACTGCAATTTATTTGTTTTTATTAAATAACTAAAAATAAAACTAACACAATAAAAAATGTTTTTTGAATTGTTTTTGCAGATAAACTTACACACAGAGAGAGATATTATATTATATTATAATATTATTTTTGAAAAATACAAAAATTCAGCATGTCTAATTCTATACAAAAATAACTAAAAGGGGATTAAACTTTGTGGAAATAATAATGTCAAATAAAGTCCCCATGTTTTTCTCTTGTTTGGTGTATTCACAGATGTCTACATCTAGTGTATTGTGAAGGCAAAAGCACTGGTTGTCATTATGATTTCCTAAAGAAATCTGTCATATAATATGTGAAGGGCCAAACCCTTCAATTCAACGCTCAAATCCTGAAAGGCAGGATGAGGCATGTTTTCTTTGAATGGGTATTAAGTTGAATCTTCAGAACTTGGACGGGCCTATAAAGCTTGTTCGCTTTTAACCTTCTGTTAAACCTTCTTAAACTGTCCAAACAGACGCCATATTTGTCTTTTGAAATGCGTATGAATGTTTGCAGGACAGCGAGCAGATGCTGTAGAGTATGGCAAGTATCCGGTGTTCTTCGGCTGTGACATTGTGATCCCGTCGTTCCGTAGTGAAGTTCGATCTCCTGCTCCTGCATTTGGATATGCCAGTGTGGTTATATTTAAGTAATTTTGTCATAATTGGCCGTAAGCCCAGTGCTCCTGCTTTAGGATCTTCATTGATCTATTTTCTCTCTCTGCGAGTCTGTCTCTCACAGCGCAGCATTAACACTCCCTTTTTTTTGCTTGTATTGACTGTGATTTTGACACTCGGATGTGCAAACAGCTAGTCTGCCAGATTAGGATGAGGAAAAAATCGCTTTGAGAGTTGCATCATGTTAGGGTTATTATAGTTAACTAAAACCAAATCCATATAAAAGACTTTTTTTGTTACTTGAAAGGAAATAAATGCTGAATAATATATATATATATATATATATATATATATATATATGTATTAGTGCTGTCAAATGATTAATCGAGATTTATCTCATCCAGAATAAAAGTTTTTCTTTAAATAATATATGCGTTTATT
>JAUMHE010000002.1:2184394-2198853 GCA_032359235.1 Enteromius mattozi | reverse complement strand
TCTTCAGTGTCACATGATCTTCAGAAATCATAATAATATACTGATTTACTGCTCAACAAACATTTCTGATTATTATCGATGTTGAACACAGTTGTGCTGCTCAGTATTTTTCTGGAAACTGAAACATTTTATTTGTCAAGATTCACAGATGAGTGGAGTTTATAAAAGAGCAACATTTATTAGAAATGGAAATCTTTTGTAACGTTACAAATGTCTTTACTGTCACTTTTGAACACTTTAATGCATCATGAAAGAATTTAATTAATTTTCAGATCAAATATAGAAACTGAAACACAAAAACTCAGATGTCTTCATTGAAACCCCCCGAAATTACTTATATAATAATAAACTTATATAAGAAATAAAATAATAAAATCCATGATGTATTGTTTTACGTTTTAAAAGATTAAATAAAGATGTGTAAAATATTGAATTAGGAGTTTTATGATCTCAATTTAATTGAATTATTAAAATTGATGTAACCCATTCATTTCACAGTGTTAATTATTATTATGTTTTATAGTATTATGAATTTTGCACCGAATCTTTTGAAGTCACGTAACAGAACTAAAATGTCAGTATTCAACACAAGCCTCTTTTTGCATGTGTGTTTAGCAGTCCTACAGGTTCAGAAGCACATGAGAGTGAATAAATGATGAGTGTATTTCATCTTTAATCCTGTCCTCACTCCAGCGGCGTCTCAGTCCTCGCTCCAGACTGACAGACCCTCGTAAGTCGTCTCCTTGGTCTGTTATATTCAGAGTTTGGTGTTGCTCTCAGCGAGTGTCTTTTAATGTGTTTGTAGCCCTGAGCTGCTTGTGGTAATGGATGCTGCTTTTATGCTCATCTTGTTGATAAAACTGCACAGGCCTTTCCCAGGGGATCCTGTTTTTTTCCCTCCTCTCTCAAACCCACATCTTCTTTTGATAAATGTGCTATAATGCAGTCGCTGGCTTCTGTGAGTGAGCCTGTAGCTAACGGGATTCATGCAGATACTTCTTAACGCTTAGTTTGCTGCCCTCTGGACCCGCGGTAGAAATCAGAGCAATAAACAGACAGGAGATAAATCACAGATGACTGCAAAACACAGCAAACAAATGGAGACGAACAACCTGCACTCGTGAGCTCTGGAGAGCTTCCATCATCTGAAGCTCATGGAGCACAAACGGGCTTTGATAGGACAGACTTCAGATATTCCAGCTGTTTTCCTGTCTTCTGATTGGTCAGTCCAGTGTGCCTCTGATTAAAATAATGATCATAATGATCAGTTATACCAATCATAAAATAATAATGCACCCGGTAATGTTGTTATTATGTAACAAAAGCAGTAGCATACTTTAGGCCTTGTTGCTTTGGCAACATTCACAATGTAACACTGACTGCTGGGCCATTTGTGTCAATTAAATTAAATAGACTTCCTTCTAATTGTTGATTTTGCTAATATTTTTAATGGAGAACAAGATAAAGTGATGTTAAGCCAAAATATGGATGTATATTTACAGAGTAATCCATTATTTTGCAGAGATTCGGAGCCAGTTTACAGGGGGTTAAAATAACTTGAGAAAGATGGCAGCATCACATCAGCATGTTATTTTTCACACAGAGATTAGTAGCTGTTAGATTAATAAAATCTGTTGACTTTAGTAATCTGTGTTGCATTATGTGCCAGTGGTGACCGTTCAAAAATCACTAAATATGGAGTAGAATCGTTAAGTTGGAGACATTTTCAGTGGTTAAATCAAAATGTAGGTAAATTCTGCATGATTTTTGTTGTGTTTAAAGAAAAATGTCTGAAGTACATATAATGTTGAAGCTATAGGGGTTGAACATTTCTGGAAACTTTCTAAAAATTCCTGTAATATTTAAAAAAATAAATAAAAACTAAATAAAATCCTGGAAAGTTTACAAAATTTACTGAAAATTTTCCACCTTTTTGCAACCCTAGTTGTAACTATGTATGTTGCTTTCTCTCTGTCAAAATATTCCCATCTATTGGGGGAAAAAAACATAATTTTGCCCAAAGTTTGCATGTAACTCAAAGTATTTAAAGACACCTCAGTATGGTTTTAAATTCTGGCTCTTAAAATTTTTAAGGTTCATGTGGCATTCATAGATTCAGTCCTCAAGATATGAGGATCCCAGTGCTTCTTCATGTGCAATTTCACTCATCGTTCGTTTCTAAAATATGGCTCCAAGAGTAAAATTGTTAAATTGTAGCCATTTTCAGTGTTCAAAAAACAAATGTGGGTCACTTTGAATACATCTTAGTGCCTATTACAAGTTTTAGTGTGAAATAAACATGAATGAACATCTCACCCCTCGTTTAAAAACTATGTACATGTTTGCATACAAATTCTTTTTTTTTTTTTTTCTTTTTTTCTGAGTGTTAATTATTATAGTCCAAAATAAATACTAATTGAATTTAAGTTTGGGCTCTGTTGTTAATGTAAAAGGGCTGTAAAGGAAGTGAGCTGATGTAGATTTTTAAACCTTAATTTAAATTATTGAATGAATTTTTTTTTAAGAATGAGCAATTTGTTTAGTAAACCATTGTTTAGTCAGTTTTGATCACTTCTTTTTTTAAATCCTGTCCCCAGTTGTTTGTGAAGGAGTCGGACAGTCTCACAGGTAGTGTGTGTGTGTTCAGCAGCAGAGGTTGATTAATGCTCTCCTGTGCTCCAGACGTAGAGGTGAAGCAGCTTCTGCTTCAGAAAGGCCTCCGACTGTGACTCTTCTGAGCAGTTTGTTTCTCGTTGTAGATCTCTGAAGGCAGAGCTCAAGCTGCATCATGCTGGCGTGTCTGCAGAGACAGAACCAACCGGCCCAACACCAACAACATCACCTCACGTGTGCTGCGAAGATCCTGGACGCTCCGCTCAATCACAAGAGTAAGTCTGGCACAGCCGGTTAGATGCAGCTTTTTCACATGGTGGAGTTTTGGTTAAGCACCACCCTAACTGTTCATTTTTATTTACTTTTTATTTCTGTGCTTGCTTATTTACTTACACATGTATTTACATCTTTATTTACTCATTTGTTATTTATTTATTTAAAAATAAACTATCTTTTTATTACCGTTTTGCATTTTTTACTATTTTTATTTTAATATATTTTAAATATTTTAATTTTAAAATTATTTGTATTTTAGATTTTTTTTATTTATACATTAAATACATTACTTGTATATTAAAATAAGCGCCATCTTAACACTTATTTACTTATTTTTAAATATTTTTTATTACTTTTGAATAATTAATAAAAAGCAAGCCTTTTCTCAACACCATGATTATTATTACTTTTTGTCTGAGAGTTTCATAGTTTTCTGATGAGAAAGGAAAGAACAAATGAGGCAGAGCAAGAGATGAATAAGATAAAGAAAGATAAAAGGAAAAAGGAAAAAAACTTGAAAGAAAACCAAATGCACAAAAGGGCAGAAAGCGAGTGAGATTAATGCGCTTTATTGGAGGTGGAAGACAGAAGTAAATTGAATTTTCAGGGTAACCTTTGATTCTCATGGCTCAACCTCATCGAGCGGCGGATGGGTTTTCATCCATTAGGAGAGCAGGGGAGGCTCTTCTTAACTCTCTGGGTTTGCTGGAGACTCGTCTGTCAGCGTTCAGACGTTCACCTTGAGAGAAGCGCTTCCTATCATCCTCACAGATCTGCAGGAGCTCCACACAGCTCTTATCAAACACGTCCATCGCAGAGGTTTAATTGAATCTGTGAGTGCATTGATCAGCTGAGGCACCACTTCTGTCCAAGGGCAGACTCAAATATTCATTCACATATTTGTATTTAAATCGGTTTCATTGCATATGTGTAACTTTGGGAATATCCTCCTAAATACCATTCTAAATTCAGGGCAGTTTTTTCCACTTCTCCATTCTGCTCTTATACTCGTCAGTGTTAAAGGAATATTATTGGTAAATGACATGTAGATGTAGATTACTGTGCATTTGTGTATTTATTTATTCATTAATGCATTTATCTATTTATGCATTGATGAATTTATGTATTTTTTCATTTGTGTTCTTTATTTGTATTTATCTTTTAATGCATTTAATTGTTTAATCATCTAAGCTTTTATTTGAGTATTATGCTTTCATATGAGAATGTATGCAAGTTATTTATACATTTATTTACAACTACTAATTTATTTACTAACTACATTTATAAACCCTACTGAACGACGATGATGTCCTGAGATCTCTGGAATCCACACGTGAAGTTAGATTTGTTTGATATTTTGATGGTTTATGTGGAGTCCATCCGTCCTGCAGCAGTCTAAGAGTTTGTAAGCCGCTCTTCTAGTGCAGACCTTATTGTCTGGTTTATGAAATAATAATCTGGAGCGAGAGCAGTGCTTGTCTGCTAAACGCTGGAACAGAAGGACTGTGTGTAGCCCGCGGCGCTGCTGAAGGGGAACATTCACTCTCGCTTCGGGCCCCTGACCCTCATCATCATCATCATCATTAAATGTTCCTCTCGTGTGATCTCTGGAGGTTTAACGGGTGAATCTGTTCTGTTGGAAATGCACACATTCATTGGAGGCTGAAATGATTAGAACACTAGTATTATCAGCAGATAAAACTGGTTTTAAGTCAGTTATGTCTATCTTCTGCTGTCTATCTTCTTCTGTCAGGAGGACATATCAGTTTGCATTTCCAAACATTCATTTGGCCATTAATTGTAATAATCCAGTGAGGTTTCTGTCTGATCTGATCATCATCAGTCTGTCTGGAGTGACATGAAGAAACAGAACAAACTCAGAAGAACCGTGTCTCCGAGACACTTCAAGAAAGATCCCTGCAAAGATAGAAATAACTGACTTAAAACCATTTTTAGCTGCTGATAATACAAGGGTTCTAATAATTTAGGCCAGCACTGACTGTATGTTCTGCTGTGATCGTAAATCTGACCCATTTGCAGCCGAGAGCGGGGTAATGATGGTACTCTGCTGCGAGGTCATGCTTTATTCAGGTTTGATGCAGATGCTTTAAAGCCCAGCAGAGACCGGTCTGCATTATGTCCTGTATTAAAATGGACATGAATCTCTTTTGTGAGGGTCGGCGTGGACGCTTCAGGCAGATAACAGCATTAGTTTGGGAGCTAAGAACCATTCATGTAAAAAAAAAATAAATAAATAAATAAAATGAGGGGTTTATTTATTTATTTAAGCACCTTAGCTTTTATTTGAGCATGTATTTATGCATTTAAATTTATTTTATGTTTTATGCATGAAATAAATAGCGTGTTGGTCTTACTGGTGTGGTCTAATTCACAAAGAAATGACTCTTTTGAGCCATATTAATTTATCCTTTTATTTATTTATTTAATTATTTATTTATTTTAGTTATTTTTATGCATTTGCTTATGCATTCTTAATGCATTTATTTATTCACGCATAAACTTAAAGGGATAGGTCACCCATTCTGTTATTTACTTACCCTCATGTTGTTTCAAACTTGTATGACTTGCTTTTTTTCTAATGCAAATATTCTGAAAAAGTTAACTGTTCATACAATGTCAGTGCACTAGATTCTTTATAATATCTTTTGTGTTCCATAGAAGAAATTCAGTCATGCAGGTTTGTGTAACGTGCACCTGTCTCTTTAAGAGTCCTGAGACTGAAATCATGGCCTGCAGATGCTAACGCAATGCTTCAGCTGGTCAAATGGCATGTCAGTTTCTGCCAAATGCATGAATGTAGAAGTAAAGTAGTAGCATGTGCATGTCTTGTTGAGAAGGTTCCCCGCTTCGGTGCTTCTCTCAGCACCTGAGAATAAGAGACCGGGTGAATAGATCCATATCTGCACTGATTCATCCCTGAGATGACTGGAATAGAATTTAAGTAGAGTTCATAGTGACTACAACTCAGCATAAGTTGGACTTTTCTTTATGTCTGCCCTTTGTCTTTGTGTTTTAGTCCTGCTGTTTCTCTCTGAAGATGTAATTGTGTTATTCTCCCACACAGATGATCCTCAGGTTCAGCTCTTCAACGCTCGCCTGGTGTTTCTGACGTGTTTTCACAGATCAGATCATCAGAACCTTTCATCAAAACAGCTTTTCCCTCAGTAATCACTGCAGCAGTTACATGTTGAGTAGATGTTGCTGAACATTAAGGTTACAGTATGTTTGTGCCACTGATAATCATCAGTAATGCTCTCTAGAAAGTCATGATGGTTCTATACAAAAGCTGTTTATCATTAGAATGTGACATCTGTAACTATAACAATAGCATTTTCCATAAATACAACAATAACTATCAAAATAGCTAACTGTAATAATAGTGTCAACTGTAACTATAATAATTATTAATACAATACCTATAACAATATCTGTAAATACAACCGTAGCTTAAAAAATAACTTAAGTACAACTAACTATAACATTAACTGTAAGTACTGTATTACCATAACTATAAATATAACTATAATGGTATCTATAACCATAAGTGTAATGATAACTGAAACTACAGTCATGCCTATAAATACAACCATAACCATACCGATAATTGTAAACATAAAAGTAACTTTAAATTCAGCCATTGCTCTAAATACAAGCATAACTATAAATTCAACATCATCTATTAAAATAACCATAAATAAATATACCGATAACTATAAATTCAGCTATAGCTGTTAATGTAACCATATCTATACCGATAATTAAATTCAACATTAAATATTAATATAACCAGCTATACTGATAACTATGTATTTGCATCAACAGAAATAGGCATGCAATGTCGTTTGTAATCTTCACAAAGCTGACTTCCATCATGTCGCCCATCAGACCTGCAGGGTCACTCAGACTGAAGAGGAGCTGTGAAGAGCTGCTGATGTTCATCACTCAAACCCATGCGGTTATGAGCGAGTGTTTGACGTCCGTCGAGTGTGTTTGGAGCCTGCTGCTCTGGCGTGGTGCTTCATGGGAACTCTCGTTTTAGATGGAGAGCGGTGCTGTTCTAGTGTTTAGCTTGATCTCTAGGGATATAATGATGTCTCACGATATGATAAAGTAATAAATTTATTCCAGTATTTAAAAAAAAAATTGTAAGCCTTTATTTTACGGTTACACCTATTAGTTGCTTATTAGCATGCATATTACTAGAATATTAGCCATTTAGTAGTGCTAATTAAGCACTTATTCTACATCCCTAATCCTACCTAATACCTAAACATAACAATTACCTCACTAACTATTAATATGAAGCAAGTTTATTGAGGGAAAAGTCGTAGTTAATAGTTAACAAATGTTACCTATTCTAAAGTGTCACCAAAAAAACTAAAGAATTGGTCAAAAATGAAGGTTTTGTATATTTTAAAGTTCAGTTATTCAATCTAATGCACTTTGAGAGTTAAGAATTAAGAACTCTAAAAGTCAGTAAATGTTCAGTGAATTGACTGGTAGTTGAACATTAAAGGGGACTCAACCCTCTTTTTATTTGTGTTCTACTGTCTGTCAAAATTGTATTCATACTGGTGTTAGAATTAGAAGCAAATTAGTATAGAATAATAACAACAATGACCGTAGTAGCCATAAATTTTGAAACAGTTGCCCTCTAAAATAAATAAATTTATATTTCATAGTTATATTTTTGCTTTACAGTATCACAATCATTCTTTCATCATTTCTACACTTGAAAGAGATATTTTGAGTTTGGACTGCATTTAAACAGCGATTCATTCTGCACTTAAGCTTTTATTTTGACCGAAACAGCAGTAGAGCATTTATACTCAAGCTTCAGTGAAAACAGGCTTACAAAAACACGTCTCACTACATATCTAGTGACGCTCTGTAATCATCTGCTGCAAAAATAAAGTCTAACTGGTGACCGTTGCATTTTCAGATGCATGCTAAACTCACATGTTTTCACACCGCGTGACCGTCACTGTACTGCGATATTGATCATATCATTACATCCCTGTCGATCACATGCAGTTTCTGGGTAAGGTTTGTGAATGTCTGAGCCACAGGCGTTTGTTCCTCCGTTAATCACAGATTAGCAGAAGAGATCTGGTCTCTGATCCGTGTTAACTGTGACCACGGGGACCAGATTAGACGGCTTACGGCGACTGAAAGAGTTTGTGAGGAGATGGAGAGCATCAGAGGTCATGCTGAAAGACCTCCACCATCTGCTCGTCTCGTTCCTCTCGGTTCTCTGTTTCAGCAGCTCTGGTGAAGTAATGAACGAGTCCGTCTGTCAAAACACCCCCACGCTTCCCTTCATCTGCAGCGGGTCGTTCTCATCTCTGGCCTACTTTAAGAGTTCAGGCTGTATCAGATTGTGCATGCAGTTAATTAGCTGTGTGTTAATTGGGATTTCAGAGCCCTCTGTTCTCGTCCTCTTGTAGTAATGTGTGTGAGTGTGACTGAACGTGTGTTGAACTGGTAAACGGCGTCTCGTTCTCGAGCTGAGGAACATCAGATGGACGTTCACATTGAGCTAATTGTACTTCTTGATTGCTGTGTATTTATAGCTGAAAGGTTCGTGAGCACTAGGTGGATGATTACTGAAGGTCAAGATGCTAATTACCTCTGCTCATAACCAGCTAAAGCTTAGGCGTTGTGTTTTATTTTTCGGTTCAGTGATTAGCTTCTCCATTTTCTCCCTGTTCACATCTATATTTCAGATTTCCTGGCTGTACGTTCTCTAAATCATAGTTTACTAAACTAAAGCCTATTAGCTGTTTGCTGACAAAAGTACAAACCGTTTAATGTGCCACCCGACACTCTCAGAACAAACCTAACTATCTTGTACATTATTTACCCGTAAAAGGTGCATATTAGTACCATGAAATAAAGGTTCTTTAGATTATCATTAGGCTTTTCTTAAACAAAAATGGTTCTTTCTAAGAACTGTTGGCTAAAATGTTTGTGGAACCCAAAATGGCTTTTTCTGTGTATGTGAAAATCCCATTTTGAAGCCTTTTGTTTTTAAATATTTTGTACGTATTGTTCATTTTGAGTGTATGATTGTTCAGAGAGCCAAAAACTCCTGATGTTTCAATATATGTTGTGGTGGTTGTTTAAAATCCAATTTAGCATATCTAGAGTTCTTAAAGGAACTCTTTCTCTGACTCCCCCAGTGTTAAACAGCTGAGTTTTACCGTTTTTGAATCCCTTCAGACCTCTCCGGGTCTGGCGATAGCACTTTTAGCATAGCTCAGCATAGAGTTTCGATATTTTTCCTGTTTAAAACTTGACTCTTCTGTAGTTGCATACTACAGAAAAATGAAAAGTTGTGATTTTCTAGGCCGATATGAATAGGGTTAAGGTGTGTGATATCACTGTGCCTGCTGCGGCTGTGGTAAAAATCACAACTTTTCATTTGGGCTAAGCCCCGAATGTTTATAATGTCTGGCTCCGCCCCTGAATGTAACTTTAGAAGAGTCAAGCTTTAAACAGGAAAAATACTGAAACTCTTTGGTCGTTTTTGAGCGAGATGCTAATGGTCTAATCCGATTCAATGATTTATGCTAAGCTATGCTAAAAGTGCTATCGCCAGACCTGGAGATCAGCTGAATGGATTTAAAAACTGTAAACTGTAAACAAAAAGTTGTTTTATGCTTCTTTCCCTTCTTTGGTTCTTCAGATCAATATATTGATTTCTGGGCCTAGAAATACCAGGAGGTAGATGTTTTTTCTAAATGATAATGGAGATAAATTGTTTGTAGATCCCATAAACATTCTTTTGGTGGTTCTTGTTGATCAAGAACCGTTTTTGGCTCTCTGAGGTTCAGCATATTGGATTCTAGTGAACTGTTCACAGATGGTTTCTGAAGAACTAAAGAATAAAAACGCCTCAAAAGGTTCTTCTACACTCTTAAAAATAAAGGTTGCAAAAGAATGTTTACACAGAGATACCATAGAAAAACCATTTCAGGTTCCCCAAAGAACCTTTAAGTGAACAGTTCTTAAAAGAACCATTATTAACCATTATTATTATTGATGTGAAGAACATTTTCACAATCTAATTCCACTATAAAGAACCTCTTGCACATTGGAAATGTTTTATGGGTGATAACAGTTCTTCATGCAACCATCAATGACAATAAGTGAGTAATATGCACCTTTTAGGGGTAAATAGCATACAAAGATGTCCGTTTGCCCTAGTGATTAAGCTGTTGTGCGCCTAAAATTTAATTATTGCACATTTTCTGAGTGAAATTCCTGTTTTGCTGCTACGTCAACACAAGATGTCATTTCATGTGTCTGGAAAGATTGACTAGTTCATAGTATTTTCATAGATTGGCCACTCTTAAAATGCTGAAACCCAAGCGTTTTGAATTCTTTCATCTTAAATTTGAAAAGTCTTCCTTTCTACCGTCTCGTTTTGATGGGGGGGTGTTTGTATGTTTGTGGAGCTTCATTGTGTTTGGTGACCCCGGTGGGCTCAGTGGGACCCTTCGCCTCTTCTCTTGCCTTCATTTTAAACCCTCAATTTATTTCCTTTATGAGATGGATCTTGTAGATTGAATCATTTTCACAGTTGGAGGCTCACGGAGGGCCTGGAATGAAATGAAGTCCCAAATCAATCCCGAACGGGAACAACACTAGCTGATGGAGCAGACGCTCAAAATGACTGCTGGGACTCGAAGCCGATTGTGTTTTTCTGGTAGAGATCCTTCAATCGTCCGCCACAGAGTGATTTTGATTGACTGTGGCGTAATCGGCCTTTTTTTTTGAGCACTTTTCTTTCGTGTCATTCTGGCCGTATTTTCCGCCACTAGATTTACTGCTCAGAAATGGAGCACCTTTTTCCAGCGTCCCTGTGTTGTGGGAAGCTAAACAGCCATGAAATTGCCTGAATAATGGTGTTTAAATCCAATCTCGGTTAGTCGCCGCCGTTTTCCCGTACTCTTCTGGCTGTAGGTCACGTTTTCATTTGAAAGCTACTGCATTTGTAGACATCTCAAACCATACTGGCTTGCATTCATTGTGGCAATCTATGGGAATCCTGTCCTCATTATAGTCCGGGGATCCATTCGGGATGCATTCCAGCAGCACATAGAAGCACAAACACATATAAAGACATGTTTCCAATTTGCTGCTTGTATAGCATCATTTCTAATGTTAATTTTGCACGTAGCTCCATCCGTATCCGAGCCCCTTTTGAGTGGATTGCACATCCAAACGCCATGAAATGAATTCCACTCAAGCCACCGAAACAAAATTAGCTCCTTTGCCATCCCCCTCCTCATCTTTCTTTTTCCCCTTGATTTCCCAAGGTAATCCAATTTTGTCCCGAAGAAAGACCAAATTAATTTCATAATGCACTGATCAAACATTGCCCGAGGTGTCTCCCTCCACAAAATGAGTTTTTAGAGAGATGCAGATGTCTGAGGATGAACAGCCAGGAAATAAGGAGACGGAGAGCAACGCAGACGCTCCAATATCTTCTTTTTTTATTGGACGATTTTTCTTGTGCGACGTCTGATCATTTTTAGCTCATACAGGATTCTTCACTCTTCCATATTTATTGCCGAACACCTCCGGTGCAAAGCGCTCCGTCGGACAGCACGGGCTCAAATTGGAAACAACATTGTTTTCAATGTTTTACTAGTCTTGATCCGCTGAGGTGTTTGCTGAACGTTTCTTTGTGCAACTGAAATGTGTCAAATAACCACTAAATTGATATTTTAAAACAAACCTCAAATCAAATAAATAATATGTTCATATAAACAAACTAAGGCTTTGTCTGTGCTCTTTCCATTTAAAATTAGAGGCAACCACTGTATTTTAATCATGACCCACATAAACAATATAGTAAATAATTACAGTGTTTTTGAACCATATTATAGTAAAGTGCTTGAATTAAGTTGTTGTGGTAATTCTGTAGTTGCAGAGGGTGAGTTAAAGCTCAAGCATCAGTTTTAACGTTAAAAGAGAAACGGAAATAACTGAATGTTGAATATTTGATGGCTGTTTTGCTACAGAAATGTTAAAATATACTGTCTGATGGTGCAAATTACTCTACTTTTCCCTTTAAATTTGACCATAAATTACATGATCCATAAAATGTTTAGCATGTTTGACATATTAGGCACACAATTAAGAGTGAATGTGTACATATTTTAAAATATTTGCTAAAGGCTGCAACTAGAAATAGGCGCAGTTTTTCTTTCACTGTTGTATTTCTTCTAACTTTATTTTAAAGTGCCCCTATTCTGGGTAATGAAAGGTTGGTATTTTGGTTTTGGGAGTCCTCTACAACAGGTTGACAAACAAGCAAGTCAAAAAAAACACTTTCATTTTCTTATGCTTTTATCACTTGCTCATCAACTCCTAAATGATTCGCTCAATGATTTATTTTTCCAAACCCCTCCTTTACGTGGCGCTAATCTGCAGTGATTGGTCATCTCATCATGCCTGTAATGCCTGATAAAGCAGCATTTTAGTGCTGGTTTGTGTACAGAGTTACCAGGAAACCACTATTTTAACGGTTCCAAAGCAGCACCTAGTGGTGAAGAATGAATTTGCATTTTCGTTCAGACCAACATGAAAAGACCAAGTGTTTGTGCAATATGCTAATTGTTCAGAATCAGAAAGCGCTTTATTGCCAAGTATGCTTGCACATACAAGGAATTTGTTTTGGTGTCACAGCTACCAGTACACAGAGACGACAACAACACAAAGAAGAATAAAATAAAAATCAAAAACACAACAATAAATTTAAATAAATAAACTATGAATTGTATCTACACGTGTGCTATGGATTAAAATAGAAATAGTATAAAAATGATGATGATTAGAAATGATAATAAGATGAAGGATGTACTATACTGCAGGTTGAATTTCCTCAGCTGGCTGTTCATGATGAAGTCAGCAGGAAAAGGCTTTTTTTTGTTTTAAAAAATGATTAGTTTCAATGATTGTTGACTCCTTTATACACGGTGCACTTTCAGATTTAAAACTTTGCAGGATGTTTTCATTCCACTGTTACACACTGGTCAGTCTCTTAAAAAAAAATCCCCACCCCAGTGTTCAAGACGGAGTACGGCCTTGCTGAGAGTAATGCAGCGTTGCCTTATTCAAGCTGTTTTCTCTTTGTTCGCAGGTGAGCTGATTTCCATGCGTTACCCATCCGCAGCCGAACTGGATGCTTACGCGCAAAGAACAGCTGACAGCCCGCTTTCAATCAAGATCTTCCCCACCAACATCAGGGTCCCACAGCACAAGCAAATCAGCAGGACTGTTAACGGCCTGGACACCGGTGGACCGGGCTTTGGCCCGTACCCTCACTCCTACGCCGGAGCCTACCAAGGCTTGCTGGCGATCGTCAAGACTTCGTCTGCAGCCAAAAACGTGCTAAAGACCGCCGATGGAAAACGAACCAAACTGTCCCCGATCCAGATGGCGGTGGCTCCGTATGCTCCGCCGAGCGGGAACAAACACAGGCCGTACGGCGTCGTGTCTTATCACATGAGCCGTCCGTCTAACGTCCAGTCTAGTCCTTCGTTCTTGTCCGCGTCTTGTGCTGACTCCAGTTTCGCTCTGGCGTATCCCGGAGCCGTTCTGCCCACTCAAAGCGCGGATGTAGCTGGTTCGGATTATTGGCCACATTATCCGCACATGTATGGATCAGGAAACCGCTCGCCTGACCTTTCCTACAGATCCTACCCTCCCAGTCTAACGATTCTAGACAAAGTCCCGACGCCCCCTGCCATGCACAGAGATTTCTCGGTTGGCCAGTTTTTCGCTCCCGCTTGGAATAGCGTGCTTGCCACGCCGGATAGCGACTGTTACAACCCTCAGGAGACACCTGCAGCGCACCTCCATCCTTACACCCAACAGCCTCCGGCGTTCCTGTGCTGCGGGCCCCAGGGGAAGGGCCTCGGCAGCAGCCTGCAGTCTCTGGAGGGCCTCATCAGTGAGATACACCCGCCTTGCATCAAGGAGTGCATGCTGGGACGCGGATACGAGCGTCCTCTTCAGCTGCCCGTGCTGAGATAGGACGCTTCACTGAAAAACATCGTTCTGTTTTTGCTTTAAAATTTAATTATTATAATCTTAATTGAAGTGAGGTTAACCCTGCCTGCTTAACATGCTTCAAAAGGATTCAGTTGAAAACATTCGTTAGAAATTTAGAAAAGTAATCGTTACTACCAAAAAGATTATTTGGATCGAATGTGTAGGTGATTCGAAAGTGCAGGTGATTCATTAGCGCTGGTTATTCAGAAGTGCCGGTGATTCAGCAGCACAGGTGATTCGGCAGCACAGGTGATTCAGTAGCGGAGTTGATTCAGAAGCACAGGTGATTCGGAAGGTGCAGGTGATTCAGTAGCGGAGTTGATTCGAAAGTGCGGGTGATTTGTTAGCGCTGGTGATTCGGAAGGTGCAGGTGATTCGGAAGGTGCAGGTGATTCGGAAGGTGCAGGTGATTCGGAAGGTGCAGGTGATTCGGAAGGTGCAGGTGATTCAGTAGCGGAGGTGATTCAAAAGCGCAGGTGATT
>JAUMHE010000002.1:2145878-2163276 GCA_032359235.1 Enteromius mattozi | reverse complement strand
GAGAGAGTGTGTGTGTGTGTGAGAGAGAGAGAGAGTGTGTGTGTGTGTGAGAGAGAGAGAGAGTGTGTGTGTGTGTGTGTGAGAGAGAGAGAGAGAGACACTGTTTGTGTTTGTTGTGGAGGGGGGTACACAAGTTTATATTTCTGTGTTCCAGACATTAAATAATAACGAAAGTATTGGGATACAAGTTTCTAGTCCTGATATAGACTCTGATGTTGTGGGAGATGGGGTTAGGCTAATCTAACTAATACTATTAATAAATTAAAATTAGTTCTGCATCACCCGCCCCCCCCCCCTTTGGTTCATTTTGCGATCTTTTTATTTATATAGTTTTTTTTAAAATGCATATCTGTTCTAGATTCACTGTAAACACTATGTTTACCAATACATTGTAACAATTGTCATGGCAATAAAGCAGATATTGAATGGAATTGAATTGTGTGTGTGCGCGTGTGTGTGTGCCATGAGGACACACCGGTTTCTCTCATTCCTCTCTCCATGTGACTGTGGCCCCCTGAGGCCTGGCGCCTGCTGATGATGTCATCAGACCAGCTGTGAGCATCCAGTGCGCTGTGCTGAGAATCATGTGAGGATGATGCTCTTCATCATCATCATCATCATCATCATCCTCCTGGAGCTCAGTTTGTCCTGTCTAGCTTTTACTGTCTCTGTTATCACACACAGGAGCAGTTACCAGATAAACATTCCAGATAAACAACGTTTATTGAGCTGTAAATGGCTGCAGCTGATTCTCACAGAGTGTGACGCTGTTCTTCTGTTCATCAGTGTGTTCTCCTCATACGGCTGTTTTATACAGGATTATGTTTGTTTGGTTATACGTTAGAGATGTTTTCAATTGAAAAAACAATAAATAAACCATTTATCTGTGTGTGTGTCTGTAGTCGTTACAGTCAGCTGAATATAAAAGGAGTGTAAGTTTGTGATATGAGCTTGTTTTGTGGATTCAGGATGAAGTATGGATGATTCTTCAGAGGTTGGATGACACTGGAAGAGCAGACGGTGAAGCTGAGATGTTGCATGTCTTCTTGAATGATTGAAGCACAATTGGAGTGAATAGCAAAAGTCATTGTCAAACAGCGACAGAAGAATAAGAGGAAAATGTCTCGTATGTCATTTAGTTTAGAGAGTTAGAAAAGCATTCAGAGGATTTCTATAATGAAATGGCTTTGTATTGAATCATGGCAAGCAGCAGCTTTACAGTCCTGGAGACAGATCTGTTCAGACAAGCCTGAGTTGATCAGAGATCCACAGGGCATGAAACAAGGCGAGAGCAGCAGAACTATGAATAAAATGAGCCCTATAACAGTGTCTGTATTGCCAGGAACACACTCATCTTTGCAAACCTGTTTAAAGTTTAGTTGTTCAGTCAGTTTGCTCACAGTCTGTAAGTCAGTCACTGCTAGTTTAATGTTCTGAGGAGTGAAACATTGCTTTCAGAACATTAATATGTCCATTGGAGTGGGACTCAACCAATTGCATGATATGGGGGGCGGGACTATCTTTTGGACTGACCAATGGTAGATGAGGAGAACATGACACATCAGAGATCAAGCTCATGTATGTTTGGCAGGGCATCTGGTAAGTGTTATTTTAATTGTGATTTGGTTTAGCGCCAAAACTCCCAAGTAGTTTCCCTAAATAGACCCTCTCTTCTTGGAGAATGGAGAAACAGAAGACCCCCTGAAGAGCCTCATCAAATACTTCTGTCTGTCTCTTGCATAATATTAGTGAGTCTAGAAATAGAAACACCTCAGTTCTTTCATTGTCTCACTTGAGCTAACACTTCTTATTTTTAAACTGTATTTATATCACAGTTGGCTTTAGATCCAAGTGTTGTGTTAGAGCTCTGGAGGGCCTGCTGGGAAATATTCTCTCTCAAGACTGATGTGGTTATACTGGCACGGCTGTAGAATGAGCTCTTCAGTATTTACCGTTATGCCGTTATTGATGTTACACTCTTAAATGTCTCTGCTTTCATGAGAGCCCCATCCGCTCTGCAGTATTTTGTCTATTAGTTCATTTCAACTATGTTTAAAGAAGTCACAATTTTTGCCTTTGATATTGAGATGTGTAGAATGTGTTATGTTTGTTTTATGATGTTAGTTTGTAATGCTCTTGTTGAATTTGTTTAACCCAGTATTTTTTGCATTAATTTGCGTTGTAAGCACTTTACGTTAACAATATCTGTTGTTTTGAAATGTGCAGGGTTAGGGTTAGCTTCTCATCAGTATCTGCTGAGAAGCTCGTCTCTGAGCGTGTACATCAGCAGTGCTTTCTGAGTGTTTTGCCACATGAGATGAATGCTGTGAGGGCTTTCTGTTCCGCGCCTGCAGGCACTAGGTGCTTTTGTGTAGATGCTGCTCATGAATATTTAATGAGAATGTTCTGGAACTGTTGTTTTACTTCCTGCTTTTATGTAACAGCCATGTAACACACAGAGAGCGCTTCAAACGTCACAAGTGTGTGCAATAAAGGCTCTGGAGGGTGGAGTTGTATATGCTAACATGCAGGATTCACTTCGTCTGTCTTCTGTTCTCCTTCCACAGTTCAGAGGAGCAGAGTGAGGAAGATGGAAGTGATGCCATAAACATTGATGCCAAAGAGTGCTTGGAGGACAAGAGACGTTATGATCTAGCCTGTCCTCCTGTAGTGACTTACGGCACGTACCGTGGATTGAGGGAAGTCAAGAAACCAAAGAAGAAGCATCACGTCGAGCTTCATTCACCCATCTCTGAGGGTGAAGAGGCTACGCAACCCGAGGGCCATGAGGACAACGAGATTTCCTCCTGCACCGTGAACACCATGAGCTCCGATAGTCATGAAAGCCCCACTGCCATAAATCAAGCATCTCCTCCACAGCAGATAGAAGACGTGTCGGCTCAATCAGACAAGGTTCTTGTTGTTGAATCTGAACTAACTCCGGTCCGCCGTCTCCCTCTTGCTGCAGACTCTGGTCCATTGGAGACGGACTCAGTCTACAAGATTCTTCAAGCAGAGCAAGGTGACAGCGGACTTAAGAGCGGACAGGAGCATTTCGCTCAAAGTGCTACACTTGAAAGCTTCTCAGGGGATAGTGATGATCTGACGGTTTCAGACCATCTCAACACTGTTCCCTCTCAAGACCAGAGCTCATCTTTAATTGTAGACAGAACAGAAGATCTAGCCCCTGATTGTCAGCTGTGTTGGACTCCGGAGGAATTTGAGCTGAAATGGGCTGGGGTGAATGAAGAAGTCGTCCTGCGACTGGAATCTAAAAAGATGGTGGATAGCATCCTTACAAATGCCCTTGCTGCCCTGCAGAAGATGGAAGCATCCGAGGCGGAGCGTGAGGTCCTGGCGGAGCGTGAGGTCCTGTCGATCCGTGAACCCAGCGAGGGCTCAGATGCGACGCTGTTTGAAGGGTTAGATGGAGGCAATAACGCAGAGCATCAGTTTTGCGTGACATTGACAGAACAGGTTCTTGAAGAAACGGTTGCAGGCCATGTGGACTGCAGCAGGTCGCCGCCCTCCTCAGGGTACGAGTCCATCGCTGGCTCCGACACAGACATCAGGTGCATTGTGGGCGTGGCCTCTGACAACACCACTGCCAGCGCTCCAATCAGTTCTCAGATTGAGAATCAGGCCTTTCTTAAATATCTCTTTGAAGAAAAGAATGCAGATGGAACCTGTCAGAGCATCGGGAGAAACTCTGCTGCTGACGAGAAGTTATCCCACAGTCTTAAGGACATTCCTCATGAAACAGACATCAAGCAGTCGTCGGAGGAGCACACGGGAGAAGAGGAGTGGGTAAGGATACAATCTCAGGATACATCCAAAGACAATGCAATGAGCAATAACTGCAGACTCAGCGTGATTGACTCCTGTGCTCAATCTGCACATCAGGAGAGTCTTCAGCAAAGCCAAAATCTCAGTGAAATGGGAAAGTCAGACCCCGTTAGCCACAGTCTTGCTTCTAATGCAGAAGATTCGGATATGATGTCAGAAACCGCGCCAGCTACACAAAGCCATAAATCTGAAGCACCTTATTCAGACAGCGGTGAGCAGGAACAGACCTGCCGAGTGTCTCAGGCTGGAGAAGATTCACATGACCTGCTATCCAGGACTGAGGTCCAGTGCTCTGGAGGGCACTGTTCTTCTCAGTGGACCTCGGTGCGAGCGATCCACTGTACTGTCAGCAACGACCAAAACCAGAGCCTCGAGGAGCATTTAGAGACTGCTGGAGCAACTGTTGAGTGTGTCTCAGCTTTGAGAATTCACTTGGAGCCCGTGGACAGTTCCAGCAGAACCGCAGCCGTCCTTCCCCAACACTCCCGATTCCACGAGCTGGACTTGCACCAGGTTGATGGAGGCTTTGCCATCATCAGCGAGGAGGAGGAGAACGATGTGGTGTTTGTGAACGACACTGGGCCCATGCACAGTCCCACCACACGGAGAGCCAAAGCCTACCCCTTCTCCCTGTCCCCCATCTACGAGGAGGAGTTCGGCCGCGAGGAGGCTTCGGGCCCGGAGGCGCTGCAGGTTCCTCCAGCCACAGAAGAGGAGCAGAGGAGCGTGGAGCAGCCGGCTGCGTCCATCCTCTCCCTCCTGCAGTCTGTCAGCGAGAAGCTGCAGTCCAGCGTCGTGTGTGGTTCGGTCGAGGAGTCTGTTCACACTCTGCTGAGTGACGACAGCGAGGATGATGATGAGAACTCCAGCGTCCTACAGAGCCGCCAACTCTCTGAGGCCGAACTTGAGCGTAAGACTGACCAGGCTCCGGATGAAACGCAGGACGAACAGGACTGTGATGGTGCTCTGGGTAATAATGGAAAGAATGCCAGTACACCTTTCTATCAGTACTTGAAGTCCAGAATAATGCCATCAGGTGATGAAGAACCCAAAGACACTCAACACATGGTGTGTCATAGTGCAGGCAGCATACTGGTCACGGTAAGTGCATTTTATTTTTCCTCTAGAATCTAGGGGCCAGTTTTACTAAATAGGGCAAATTAGCACGAGAACGCAATTTCAAAACAACACTAATGGGTGTGGACATTTCTGCAGTTGATTTACTAACAATGTTGGTATTAAAGAACACAGATGCAACATCTCATTTACATATCGACCAACACAATATACAAAGTGCAGTGCAAAGTTGTGTAGTTGCAAATAAAGAGTTAGAGTGCGGATCGGGCCGCATTTTTCTGTCCGAGCCCGGCCTGCGTCCGACATAGCAGTAACCGAACCTGACCCGAGCCCGACAGGCATTAAGATATTTATGTCCGAGCCCGATCCCAGCCCGATCTAATTTTTTTTCTGATACTAATGACACATGCACTTTTTTGTGTGGAAAGCCCGCTTTTATTAAGCAACTGTAGGAAGGCGTTCGGAAATGTCAACAGATGAGAGCATCAGCGCACACGGGGCAAAAAGCGCCGTTATAACACAGGCGCACATTCGTGCTGATGTGAGCGAGCCCGAACCCGAGCATCCTTTCTAAATATCTGTCCGAACCCGGCCCGGCCCATCGGGTACCGTCGGGCTCAGGTCGGGTATCCATCCTCTATAAAGAGTACACACTGGTAAAAAGCAGTTTCAACTAATAATTATTAAGTAAAAAGTTCCACAGAAATTTTATGTTGAGTCAATTTCTGACTTCAAAGTGTTATCTGAATTGTTAATTTTTAGTTGGCTCAACCTTTAGTTAACTAGTTTTATAGTCTTCACCTAAAATGTTTTCATTAGTCAAACATTTAGAGACTGTAGCAAGTTATGTCAATTAAAATGTATCCGTTTAACCAATGTGTTTTATATGTTACCTAAACTAGGATTTACATAAACATTTTTATGGTTTAAAAAATATTGATTTAACAAGGATTAACTGGTGTTTGTTAATCACTAAACAGACACTTTACAACACATAATAGCCTTTCTTTAATAAAAATCTCCATTTAAAACATTTTTCTTACAAACTAAACATACAGGAATAAAAAAAAAAAAAAAAAGGTGACCTACATCCTGGGTGGCCTAAGGGTCAGTAAATGAACAGCAAATTTTCATTTGTGGGTGAAATATCCCTTTAAAGCTCCAGTCGACAAACATTACATCTGTAATACAGCTTCAAAGTTCACTTTAAACATTGTTTAATAAACTAATAAGCTAAACAAAATGTTAGCAAACAAACATTTACAAATATTATTGTTCACAATTACATCTTTAAAATGAGGCAGAAGTCAAAAAATAAATAAAAAGAACCAGGTGTGACCGTATATAAAATCAAATCAAGTCACCTTTATTCACATAGCACTTTACACAATAGAGATTATGTCAACGCAGCTTTACAGAGTCAAACATGAAAATAGTTTGTCAATAATGCAAGAGGACATTAACAAGTCATTTCATTGGTGATTTGGTGTTGACATCATCCAGTTTAGCTCTCTTCCAATAAAGTCTCTGCAATCAGCCAAGCTTCCCCGAATAAACAAGACAAAGGGCGACAGCAGCAAGGAGAGAGTTCTGGCCAGTTCTTCTCTGGTCAGATGAAACCAGCATGGTGTGGTTTAATTCCAGGCTGCCACACAGGTCAGATTGAGCACAGGACTTGTCTAGTTCTCGTGGTCTTGTCCCGATGACCAACAAAGTCTTCTGAGGGGATCTGTCTCTGGAGCTCATCTAGCTGACACGGTCTCCGCTGACATTCAGGGCTGTAGAGATCATCTCTAGGTGCTAATCCACCATATGATCTGGATACAGACTGGATCTGGGTTGCTACATTCATCTTGGAATAAGAATGAAACAGACTAATATTAGCATAGATGCCACTGTAAACAATATCAATCAATCACTTTTATTTATATAGCACTTTTAACAATACAGATTGTAGCAAAGCACTGAACATTATCAAATAGGAGAACAGAGTGATGGTAATGTATAATGACGACAATCACTAGAAATTAGGTGCCACCAATAAAGCACATTATAAATGTAGTAAAAACTCTAAACATTTACACAGATCAACAGATGCAACCTTGTGACACAATCCATCGCACAACAGCGGTAGCATTGATACTGATAGGCTACTGAAGCCGCGTTCATTCATTCACGTTAATGCGCCCCGTTTGAAAAGCGTGACATTAGTCACGTTTAATGTCGTCTTTTTACTTCATGGGACAATTGCAAAAGTTTTCACACGAAAAAACGCATTTAACATGCGTCAAATGAGTGCATTATGTGGTTTACATGAAGTTTCATATTTCGTTAAACGTTAATGGCGTATAGAGAGGAAGACCGCACGATCTCTTCTTTCACGTCACGGAAACATATCACACAACTCGCCTAAATTAGCTAAAATTCATTATAATAACACTAACCCTAACCCAGCAAGAATAACCCAGAAAACAAAAATGCAAACACATAAATGGTAAAAATGACTATATTTTGGGTATTCTTAACAACCCAGCCTGCTGGGTTAAAATGTGTAAACCAAGTAACCCAGCATGTGTTCTGTCCAATAATTACCCAGCGCTGGGTTACCAATTGGGTTATTTTTAACCCAGCCAGTGTAGGCTATATATCAACAATTATATAAAGCACATTGTATTTTATAAACAAGTATGTATTTGACTGAGATTCTAGTCAGCAACCTGACGGTGAATGATTAAATGCTTGTTGGGATGCTATATTTTATTCTTTCCAACATCAAAGTACTTGAGTGTGACAAGCTGGTAATAATGACTTCACAAGTAGGAAATAGGAAATTTTAGATAGCACATGAAGGCAGCACACCTGGCCTGATCCTGAAGAGCTGGTTCAGGTGTTAGATTAGGGCTGTAGCTAAACTCTGCAGGAGCAGGGTTGAAGACCTTTGGTCTAGAAATAGTTATGCTTAAATTAATGTTAACAAACTTTTAATCCTTCATGTCCTCACAGGGAGAGACCAGAGGGTTTGGAAAGGTCAACCCTAGGCCTACAGCAGTAAGTTCAACCCAATTTAGGCATGTTATACAAATAATTGTCTGTTTAGTCTGAGAACTTTTTGAACAGCTTTTCTGCCTTTCCTTTGCACTCCCCACTGGGGCTTTAGCAGTCCGAATGTTGACTGGATTTGAAAATAGCCATTAACCTTTTTCTAGCGGGCTTTGAACTGCTAGAAAAAGGACTCAAGTTCTGTTGATTTAAATCATATTTGTTATGATATCAGTTGCTGCATTGTTTTGGCAATGCGATAACAGAAATGGTAGTGCTGTTGCTGATGTGTCTTTATGAACGCAGGTGCTGGTCTATGAGTCGCTGAGCGGTGAGAGTAGAGAAATCTGCGCTGACGTGGAGGATGTTGGGAGGGATCTGTTTGCTCACAGAGGAATGCTGCATGCGCTGAGAGGATGGTAATCACGTTTACTTTCATCAGATAATAAACCTCACTAAAATGCTTAAACAATACACACACACACAGTAAGTTTCTGGACCGAGTCAGTAATGATTTTTTAATGGATGAGAGTCCAGTTGTGCTGTTGTATATAAGAAATAAGTTTGTGTGTGTATAAGAGTGCTGTAGCTCATGTCTAATAGATGAAGTCATTGTGCCTGCATTTTCTGAGCACTGAAAGCTTATGCAATGTCGTTTTGCTAATGCATGTCCACAGACTCGCCTGCGTTCTCCATTATTCAGCAGCACTCAAACACGCGTGGAAATCACACAAGGGATGCTTTTCACTTTGTTTTTCATAAACTTGAAATTGTACTGGTGCAGTGCACAGACAGCTGGTTTGATCCAGAGATTATGAAGAAAACAACTGTGTCATGTGCATGCTGAGATGTTTTTAAGGTTTATGTAGGAGCCTTTGACAAACATTTTTTTTAAATATTTGTTTAAGTTGATGAGTTCTGCGGTGTTCCTGTCCTGTGTGTTTTTTCAATCACTTCTCAATCACTTACTGTTCACTTCTCTGTTCAGTTCCTTTAGTCAAAGAGTCTGAGACTCTTCTATTCTTGTGTATGAGAGATGGTGTTGTGTTGCTTGTTAAGACACTGACGCATGTCTAAACGCTGTGTTTAGTTGGCTGCTGTATGTGGATCTGTTTCACTGCGGCTCGTGTGTTCTTCTGGAGGAGGGTCAGACTTTGACCACCAGCGGAGGATCTCAGCAGGACCTGAAGGAGACCAGGGAGCTCAGCAGGACTGATCTGTCTGTACGCTCCGTCCGGACGCTGCTGAAGGTATCAGGAGCTGTCTGTCTGTGTGTTTTGGTGTGTCAATTACTGTATATTAAATGTTTCTATACACAGAAACACTGCTGTAATTATGATCTGTCAGCACAACTATAACCTCTCACAAACATCAGTGAACAGAACTTAATAACTTATAGCGCCACCTTGTGGTGGATTCTCTCAAGATTTGATACACAACTAGTCACCTTGTAATGTATACACTAAATGTTCATGAGCTCTGATGGTGAAGCGTCTGGTGGTGTTGTGTGCAGGACGACAGTGTTCCAGAGATCCATCTGTATCCGAGCTCATCTCAGACCATCCGTCTTTATTCTGCGACAGACCTGACGGAACCTGTGCTCATCTCTGAGCTCCACGTCATGAATGGATGGTAGGAGAAACACTGCATCTGAGTGTAAATAGTTCTTAAATAGTTGACCTGGGCTAAAATCATCAAAAGATTTTGTTTTTCTTTAATGTCTTCATTTGAAATGCTTCTGATATTGGTAGGTTTGCCCGGTATATTTTATACTAAAAGTCAGGTCTGCTTGGATTGTTTTTGACATTTCTCTTCAACGAGACATTAAAACAGCTGTTGTTGTGCAGGCAGTGATTCATGAGTATTTTGTCGGTCTTCTCTGAATGTGTGCAGCTGGTTGGTTTACGAACAGCCCGGATTCAGCGGCAGATCAGTGGTTCTGGAGTCAGACGGGAGAGTCACGCCGGTGCTTCAGACCTCGCTCCTGTCCTGCGTCAAGAGTCTCCGTCCGCTAAAGATGGTGCGTATAGTCAAACCAAAATCTGTTCAGACACCTTCAAAATTTCTTACAGTATAACAGTTGATTCTCTATGGTTTAGAAAATGGTAACAAAATGACAAGAACTCACCGAGATAAACTGTGTCATAACAATTTCATCTTGACAATGTCAGACAATTTTGATCGACAGGTATGTTACAAAACATGCTCAGGTCAGAATGTCAAATCTATTTTTTGGTCCCAAATTTTACTGTTAGTCTACTGTATAAAGAATTTTAGGGTATAATATGTCCCAAGTAACTTTACTTAGCTATTCTCACTAACATAAATCAGCTATAGTGTCCTGCACGCACTAGGAAAAAGATATCAACAATTAGATCTGGTGTGTGAATAATTTTTGGTTTGACTGTAGGCAACGTTTCTGTCCTGCTGGTTTGTTCTGATGCGAGCGTTTTATGTTTGATGTGTTTTTGACACAGGGCGGGCTGCGGGTGACCAGACCGCTGGACCCGAAGGTGAGACGCCAGACTGGCTGATGTCCAGAGCTGCTCTGGGATCAGTGGATCTGACCACTGTGTGTCTTGTGTAGGTGCTGTTGTTTGAGAAGCTGCAGTTCCAGGGTCAGGTCAGAGAGCTGCTGGATCACGATCCCCATCTGACGGACAGCGCTGTGTCTCTGCGTGTCACGGGCGGCATGTGTGTGTCTCAGTGACTTTTGTGTGATGTACTTACACACCTGGTCATTTTGTTCTTTGAACTGGACGAGAAGCACTGCATCATGTATAGGGCGAATCACACCGGATGTGTGTGCACTTTTAGCAGCTGTCCAGATAAAGTGAATCAAATCACCAAACAGGCAAAATTTCACTTCAAGCATGAACAAAATAGCATTGATGAACTTAGGTGTTTGAAAAAACAGCATTTATTTTATTTTTTTAATTTATTCATAGTAAACCTTCATAGTAAAGTTGGCCCGCCTCTGATCTATGTGTGTCATATACAGATATATCATAATATAGTCCTTGTTTAGGGACCTCTTATACAGACTATATTCAAGCCACAGAAGTTTAGAAAACTCAGGATTGAGTCGTAGGTGTGGGAATACTCATGGAAAACAATGTGTTTGAATGTTAAAGGCATGATGCAGCGCTTCTTGTCTGATTTGGGAAGCAGACCGCTGACGTGTGTGTGTGTGTGTTAGATGGGTGGCGTTCTCCAGCGAGGGGTTCAGAGGTCATCAGTGTGTTCTGGAGGAGGGTGAGTACTCAGACTGTACTCAACTCTTCGGCGGAGCGGAGCTGAGGATCCAGTCGCTGCGCTGCGTTCAGTCTGTGAGTCATCTCATCTCTTCTCATCCAGTGCAGTAGGCTCTGAACATCCGTGTTTGACAGCAGTATCACTGGCAGCACTGCTGATCAAGATGTTTTTAACAAAAATTATTTTATGACCAAAAATGAGAAAGGAATCATTACATAACAGAACGACTGCAGCAGGTCACCGTGGGTTTGGCGATAAATGGCTTTGTAATGAGAGTGTTGGTGTTTCCTGCAGGATTTCCTCGAGCCGTCTGTGAGTCTGAAGATCTCTGATGAGGAAATCGAGGCTCATCATGAGATCCCTGATCTGCAGGAGACCAGCGGCTTCTTCGTGAAGAGCGGAGCGTGAGTTTACGTGTGTGTACTGTGTATATTTGATATGTGTGTATATAAGTAAACATACATGCATGTATATATTTATAAAAATTCTATTTATATATTAAATATATTTATAATATAAATTATATTAATATAAATATAGATATGCAAATACATGTAAATATTTTCAAAATTCAGATCCTGCAGAGTTTAGTTCCAACCTGCTTCAGTTTAAGACTTGAGTATCTGGATCAGATGTGTTTAATTAGGGCTGATGGTGAACTCTGCAGGGTTCTTCAGTTATTAAAGCACTTTAGTTATCGATGAGAGCGTCTGCTGTGTCTCAGGTGGGTGGCGTACAGTGGTCAGTGTTTCTCTGGACAGCAGTATGTTCTGGAGAAGGGCTGTTATCCGGCGCTGCTGGACTGGGGCGATGGACGGAGCTCGGCGCGATCACTGCGGCCCATTCACAGAGTGAGTCTCATCAAGCCAGCGTTTGTGTTAGATTCATGACACGCTTTCACTAATGAGTCTTGTTTTCTCCACAGGAGGTCTGTCAGATCGTGGAACCGAAGTTTCTGGTAAGTTATAACTTCACGTGCTGCTCGCACACAAGTGTGAGTCCTAGCGTGTGCTGCTAACGTGTTTCTCTCTGAACACAGCTGAGGGTCTACAGCCAGACGCAGTTCGGTGGAGAGAGCCGAGAGTTCCAGAGCCATGTTCCTGACTGTGGAGCTCCAGGAGTCTCTTCGCTGCGAGTGATCCGGGGACGGTGAGAGTCCAGCTCTCTCGCTCCCTCTCTCTTTCAATTCAGTTCTCTTTATTGACACGATATACTTGGGTACATATTGCCAAAGCATTGTAGATAGTAGGATAAAAAAACAACCTTCTTTCATTCTTTTTTTGATTCATCTTTAACTCATCTTTTTAGTGCTTTAAAATGAAGAGAATATCCAGAACCTCCTGGAATTTAATGAAATTAAGTGAACTTTAAAACAATTTTTTTTATTAATTAGATTTAGTGGACGGTGGCCTGGTTCTGCTCTACTTGTGTTATTAGGTGTGTTTCTCTGGACATGAGTGTTTGTGCCGGTCTTTATGGCTGTAGTTACTCGCTTCCATATGGCACAATAGGTAGTATGACACTGTCCAACATTTTTGTCCTGATGACAGTGTTTACTTTTATGAGTGATATTTTAATTGCCAAATTTAAATCTCCAGTGGGAGTTAAAACCAGACCAAGATCATTATATTGTAAAGTGTGCTGAAGTGTGGTGTTGTTTACAGTAAATGTCTCTCTCTCAGTTGGCTGCTGTTTGATGAAGAGTGTTACTCTGGTAACCAGTATATCCTGTGGGAGGGGCATTACCCTGATCTCACTTCCTGCGGCTGCACATCCACAGCCATCAAGTCTTTAAAGCCCATTCCATACGTGAGTTTCAGGAGACACAAGAAATGAACATTTGTCTAGTAACTTTAGTATGCAGGATTTCTTAACGTTCTCAAGACTTTTACAGCGATGCCATAGAAGAACCATTCCCACAGAGAACCATCTCTTTCTTACCTTTTTATAATCTGAAGAACCTGCTTTCACCACAAAGAAGCTTTTGTGAAACAGAAAGGTTCTTCAGATGTTAATGGTTCTTTATGGAATCATTTAGACAAAAGGGTTGTTCTATGGCATCGTGAAGCAGCTTTTTATTTGAGTATATTGTGTTCTCTTTCAATTTTCTTAATTGGTCTTAATAAGGTTTTCCTTTCATAAAGCCCTCATCAATCCTGTGTTTATGTTTGTTTGTTGTTGCTCTCAGTGTTTTGCGGAGCCCTGCGTGAGTTTCTTCTCTCTCAGCGGTTTTGAGGGTCTCGAGGAAAGCTTGTGTTCAGACGCGGAGGACCGGAGCTTCTTCATCCAGTCTGTGAGAGTCCAGAGCAGCCTGTAAGAGCTCTTCATTACTCTCTGTTCTGATTAAACATGCTGAGAGTCGAGCTGAGCACCGCTGTCATCTCACAGGTGGGTGGCGTATGAATACGCTCGCTTCAAGGGTCGGCAGATGCTGCTGGAGCCCGGAGAATACCCGGACTGGGCAGAACACAGCGGCTGGGACACCATCGGATCTATGAAGCCTCTCACACAGGTCAGCTGTCACTTCATCATCAAAATGATGCTCTCAGCTTCTGTGTGGGCCTGGATGTACAGATTTACATCATGTTTTTTGCAGCGTTGAGCCCTCTAGCCAATCACAGACGTGAATGCAGTGGCTAATCAGAGGCAGAGAAGAAAGTATAACTAATGCAAATGAGAGATTCACCGAGTCATTCTAGTGTTTCGTTTATCAAGTGCTTCTGATCCTAGTGAATTTGGGAGTTTATTATAGAAACATTCTATCTGTAATTCTTCACAAGTTCATATTACTGCTACAGATGAAACTCTATTTATGATTCCTGTCCTGTGTACGATTCAAGCAGCTGCTGTGAAACAAACATTAGATATTAAAATCACTGTGCTTTTAATTTCAGCGCTGTCTTTGAAAGGCGAATAAGATTAATAATGGTATTGATATCACTACATTTTGTGGGAGTCTGGGAGCGTAAATGATGACAGAATTCTCATTTTTGTGTCCACTATCTCTTTAAAATGAATAGACCAGTGGGGTTTTCCTAAAATTCAGCATCTTTCTGTCAAACACACTTCTGTGACTTTCTCTTCAGCCCAAAGCGTTCATCCAGCTGCGGAGCCGAGCTCTGGGTTTAGTTCTGACCAGCGAGAGCATTTCAGACGGGTCATTTCCAGCCAAACTCTTTCTGAGTCCCGCTGATCGATCTCTGGACACACAGCGCTGGATCTTCACTGACGGCCTGCTGAAGAACACGGTCAGAGCTGATAAAAACACTTCTGTGATTGGAACAATAGTGCAATCGCAAAGGTCTCCTCAGAAACAGATTAGAACACTAGTATCAGCTGCTAAAATGGTTTTAAGTCAGTTATTTCTATCTTCTGCTGTAGTGTGTCAGGAGGAAATACCAGTTAATATTCATTTGGCCATTAATTGTAATAATCCAGTGAGATGTTTGAGATCATCATCAGTCTGTCTGGAGTAACATGAAGAAACAGAACAAACTGAGACAGACTCAATCCAGAACTGTGTCTCCGAGACGCTTCAAGAAAGATCCCTGCAAAGCTACAGAACTGTTAAAGGTTTTAGGCACTTTAAGCTGTAAAATTAGGATCTTCAACTTCTATGAACTAAATGAAATCAACATTTGTTGTGAGCATCGTTTGTGTTTAAAGCAGCTTTTGTCCTCGGTGCTCTGGAGCAGAGTTTCTCAGGAGCTTCGCAGGTATCTTTCTTGAAGCACCACTGTGTTTGTAGTTTCTTTTCTAGATGTCATTGTTTCATATTGTCATCATAATTTTCAGAAAACAAGCTGTTAAAACTTTGTCGATCACCTTTATTTCTACAGAACTTTAAACAACAAGTTAGAGTAATAAAACAGCTCAGCTCATCAGTTTCTCTTCAGCGTCAGAGACAGTGTGTGACGTGATCGGTGTATGTTTCTACAGGCGCGGGGGGGCTGTCTGTCTGTGATCGGGGCCAAGGCCAGTCCCGGGGCCCCAGTGGCATTATGGGAAGAGCACGGGCGCATCAACCAGCGCTGGAGCCTCAATGAAGATGGAAGCATCTGCTCTCATCTGAACCGCAGCCTGGCGCTGGACCTCAGAGGTACGAGGAGCGTCTTTGGTCATCAGTGTCCAGCACAAACACAGTTGTATCCGTTTCTCCAGAGCCGCTTTATGTATTAAAAAGGTCTCAATGAAATTTTAAAGTTTTAAAAAATGTACAGTCATGACATTAAATGTTGCATGAAAAATCTAAGTTTAACAACATTATTGAAATAATGGAAAAATACAAAATATAATATCTGACAAAGATGAATGAATGAATGAGTCCATATGTTATTTTTTTTTATCATAAATTGACTTCTTTTTGATACTTTTCCCAGAAACTATATTTCTTATTTGTCATTTTTGAATCTTGATTTTAAAATTAGCAAAGGAGAATTTGTACTGGAAAACAAGACAGAAATACTGAGGAAAAACTTTGTTATTTGCAGTGTGATCAGACACTACAGAAAAGTTTTTTAAGTCAGAGATGTTCCAGCAACATTTTGGAGAAAAAGGAATTTCAGGTTTATAGGATGTTGTCATTTCAATCTTTGAAATGTCGCCAATAAACTCATTGTGCTTCCTAGACATTAACACTGAGGCATAATGACATTGTGATCCATTCAATCGATTCCTTTATTTTCTTAAATGGGATGAATTGTTCTTTGCAGGTTTTCATGAATGTAAATTTAAATACCTTTCCTAGAAACAGGAAAATAACAAAATCTGCGATTAAACTTCTTCAAATATGAGACAAAGCATCACTATTCAGATTAATTTAGATGTTTTTTTTCTCATCTGATACTATCAGTGCCGTCAAATCACAAATATCACTGAATTAGGAGTGTGCAATATTGATAAAAAAGGAAGTTTTGTTTTTTTGTGTATAATCATACATACTCGATAATGTCAAGTGTGTGTTCTGTGTCTCAGGTGGATTCGGCACGGACAGAGATCATTTGATCCTGAGAGAGCTTCACAGCGTCACTCAGATCTGGGACATCGATGTGCTGTGATCATCAGGGACTGAAGAAGATCACAGCCAGTCATTCAGATTTTAGCTACTCCTCTCCGGGCTGTTGTCTTATTTTAAACTGCACTGTGAGCGTGGAGGAACCTGAGGGACGAGGGCTGCGTGTTTGTTTTTATCTCCAGAAGCACATTTGCACTACCAGAAACCTCATGAGCATTCTGCAGGTGAGGTCATGCTGGATTCGTCCTTTAATCCACCAGGAAAAAGTCATGGATACTGTTTCTGTTGGCTCAAGTGTTCAGACGGTCCGCTTTTAACTTAGTCATTTCACTGGAGTCCTGCAGGAACACTAACATAAATCTACCACAAACATGTAATGTGTACAGTGATGCTCACAAGTAGCATTTCTAAAAGAACCTCAACAATAAATGGAAACTGTAAAATGTATTGTGTGTTTTTGTTAGAATCTGTTGCACTAAACTTCACACAGGGCTTGGATAATGACGATGTTGTTTTATTCAGCATTCAGCTACAATCAGGCACAGTTCCTGACAGTTGGTAAGTGTTCCTGACGAAGAAGAGCTGTTTAAGACGTCTGGCAGACCTGCAGCAGTCCTTCACTCCACAGCCCCAGCAGCAGGCCTGATTTATCTTCATCCTTCAAGAGCTGCAGCTGCGCAGCCGGGACTCCATCTTCACGCAGCAGCTGCTTCAGAGCGGTCAGATGAGACGAGGGGAAGCGCAGGCCCTGGAACTGAGAGAAGAGCTCAGCGTGAGAACCACACGATCAAGATAAATAAGTGCTGTTAGTCTGAGAGCTGACAAACCTCTGAGACGACCTCCTCCTCTTCGTCATCGTCATCATCATCATCAGATGTTCCCATCATATGCATTTCTCTCTTGTTCTTTAAAGAATGCAACACAAACACCACCAGCTCTGTGGCCTCATCCTGATCAGAGAGAGACAGATGCAGTAAGAACTTGCTGTGAGTGTGTGAGCAAGTTTGAGTGAGTAAGAGAATGTGTGTGTTTGAGACACTGCTGGTCAAAAGATTACAAAATAATATTGCGCAGCACAACTGTGTTCAATGCTGATAATAATCAGAAATGTTTGTTGAGCAGTAAATCAGTATATTATTATGATTTCTGAAGATCATGTGACACTGA
>JAUMHE010000002.1:2106279-2121329 GCA_032359235.1 Enteromius mattozi | reverse complement strand
AAAAAATTCCTATATTTATATATATACTGTATATATATATATATATATATATATATATATATATATAAAATAAAATGTTAAATTTAATAAATAATATAATAATATATTAATATTGTTAAAATTAATATTGTTTAATCATAATATTGATTATGCACTACCAGTCAAAAGTTTTTGAACAGTAAGTTTTTTTTATATTTTCTTTTATTATTATTATTATTATTATCTTCTGCTCACCAAGCCTGCCTTTATTTGATCCAAAGTACGGTAAAATGGTGAAATATTTTTACTGTTTAAAATAATTGTTTTCAATTTCAATATATATATATGTATATATAAATATATATATATATATTTTTTTTTTTTAATATATATATATGTATATAATTAATTCCTGTGATTTCAAAGCTAAATTATCATTACGCCAGTCACATTGCTCTTCATTATAAATATTACAAATACATATAAATATTAATACAGATATAGAATGCTGTTTCATTGGCGTTACTGAATCAGTTCTTTTTCTAAAAATTATTTTCTGTTTTAATTTGCTTTAGTAAGTGATCTGATGCACCATGATCACCTGCTGGAGCAGAAAACAGCTGTAAACCCCACAGGTGCACACAGAAACAAAGAGCACAAGATCACAGAAACTAGTGCAATACAGAGCGCTAAAAATCACCCCGAACCCAAACATGCCTAAAAAGCACTTCGATTTCCTCTGAAAGTGTAAAATATAGTCGAGCTGCTGTTAGATGAGCTCTATCTGTCTCCCATCAGCCGCAGTTCATCCAAACCCTATAAAAGCCCTGGTCCTGTGGGTGTGTGAGTTTTATTATATGCGCTCGCTGTCTATTGCGCGAGTGTTTAACTGCATGAAAGAGCTGTTAAATTCCTGCCGTAATGGCCTCATGTGATGGATGAGAAGAGAGTATGTGAAGACCTTACAGCGCCCGAGCGCTTGTTCCTTTATAATGACAAATCCTCCGGCTGGAAGAGCTCAATTAACCTCTCATTATGTGCTGACGGAGTCGGGCGCCTGGCGAGGCCGTTCATGTAGGACGTGAACTCACAGGAAGTTCCTCTCAAAGCCACGGACCAGAACAAACAACGCCGTCTGAGATCTGAGCTGGAAGAGTTCGGTCAGAAACTGTGACTTACTGACCATCACAGCTGGACTTTACTTTCTTTAGTTAGCAAAAAAAATATATATATATATGTTCATATCCATATCAGAATGTGTTTTTAATTCCAGTTCAGTTCAGGTTGCAAACAGGATATAGAATTTATGTTTGAATTGAAATTTATTTATCAATGTATTATTTATTATTTATTTCAAACTATGTTTTATATATATATATATATATATATAGTTATATTGGTGCTATTTTAGTATTTTTTAATATACTACTACACTATACTACTACTATACATTTTTTAATAAATAAATAAAATGGTTCATACATTTAGGTTCAGTAAGATGTTTTTAAATACAGTAAAATTAGAAATATTATTAAATATTATTACAATTATATAGCAATCATATAGCTGTTTTCTGTGTGAATATCTGTTAAAATGTAACTTATTTCAGTGATCAAAGTTGAATCATAACTCTAATCTTTAGTGTCACGTGATCCTTCAGAAATCAATTTGCTGCTCAAGAAACGTTTCTGATTATTAAATGTTGAAAACAGGTCATATTTGTAACGAGAGGAGCGGAGGCGTTCGGATTCAAGTGCAACAATTTATTAAACAAACTCAGAGTGCAGCCGAGCAGGGTCGATGACGGCAAACAGGAACATAAGAGGCAAAGACAGCGGGATAATCCAGAGTTCGTAGCAGGGGTCAGGTGATCGGCAAACGTAATCCTAGGGGAAAGGCGAGGTTGAGAATCCGGGTCAGGCAAGGTCGAGATCGGGGAACAGCGAAACACAGGTAAACACGGAGGGCTTACAAAGGGGAAGACGCAGAGTACATCCACACAATGAACAGCGAAATGCAACACACAACTGAGTCCTTATGTACAAGTTCAAACAAGACAAGGAGGCGGAGAAACTAATGGGTGGCCATGGCGACAGACAAGGTGGGTGGAGACACAAGTTCATAATAAGAGTCCTGAACACAGAGCGGAGGGACAGACAAACAATAAACATAGTGCGGGCTGGAATGCCCTCGGGAGGCTTCCGAGGCAACTCCAGTGCAACTTGTGACAATATTTTTGTGAAAACTCACAAATGCATTTTATTTCTCAGGATTCTTTGATGAAGATCAAAAGAACAGCATTTGTCTTAAACAAATCTTTTATAACATAAATTTCTTTGATCAATTTTATGTGTCCTTGATGAAGTGTTAATTTCTTTGAAAAAGTGCTGGAGTGTTATCATTATGCTGTCATTTATAAAGCTTGATAAAGTCAGTCCACTTTGGTTATATGAGAAAGAGCAGCATGAACGTTCTGCTAAACATCTCCTCTTGTGTTCCACAGCAGAATGAAAGTCTATATAAGACATGATGGCAAAATATTCGTTTGAGTCTGAAGTGTGTGTTTATTAATGTCTCCTCCGGCGCTGTGTGTGTGTGCTGGGAACGATGAGCAGCTCGTAGCTCTTCATCAGCGTTTTTCTGTCATTAGAGAAGTGCTTCATGACAGAAGGTGCCGCAGGAGCTCTTCATTTAGAAGATGTTCTGCTGCTGAACATATGTGAAGATGTGTCAGCCAGATTTAGCTTCTAGTTTTTAGGGGTTTTTTAAGTTGTAAATTGAAGTGTGTTTTATAAGAAAATAATTTCAGGTTTTCTACTTCAAAATGTCATGTTTCATTTACTATTGCTTGAGGTTTCATTGTAATAAAAAACATCCTGCACATATATCACTCATAAAATCTATCTATATATTAAATTAGCTTTTATTTTTATATATTCAGATATAATCTGACCAGATTTATTTTAATTCTGTAAGAATAGTAAGATTTTTACAAACATTAATTTTATTAATTTTTATTATTTTAGTGATTTGTGTTATTTTAGTGTTGTTGATATATACTGTTATATATTTATTAACATTCTGAATTAGTTTTAATTTATTTTTTAAGATTATTTAAAAAAATTTAAACTGATAAATGCGTAGATAGATAAATAATGCGGTTAAAAGATTTGGGGTCAGTAAGATGTTTTAAACTACTGTGAAATTATAAAAATAAAATAATAAAATAAAATAAAATACAAAAATATGTAAAAATATTAGTACAATTTAAAAAAGCAGGTTTCTATGTGAATATCTGTTAAAATGTGATTTATTCCTGTGATCAAAGCAAAATTTATTAAGCTGAGTTTATTAATATTTTGAATTAGCTTTTTTTTATATTTTCCATTTTAATTTTCCATTTTTGAAAAATGCTTTCTTCTCTTACAAATATTTGTATTATTTATATTTTTATATCAGTGGTATTTTATAATTATTCATATACTATTATAGTATTTGTGAATATTTTCAATTAAGGGTTTTTTATGTATCTTATAAATTTAGTTGTAGTAATTTTGCAATGTGCTGCAAAACAATTTATACATTTTCTGAAGAAAACATGAGTTGCTACGTATATAGTTTCTGGCTCATAAAGGCTGCTTAATAAAAAGCCTGTGATCTTCTAAATGAATGATTTAAATATAAAAGTAGCTCAGATCATTTGATGAAGGATTCAGTGAGTTGATTTTTTCCTCAGGTGAGACATCTGGTTCCACAGAGAAGCAGTTAAGATCTTAAAGATATCTGCTGAGAGAGGGTTTTTAGCTCTTCTCCCGTTTAGAGCAGCTGAATGGATCTGTCAGCTCTTTTCTCATTCATTTCATCATCATTAGAAATGGTTTTAGACGACAGATTTCAACTGTCTCACATCTCAGTTGCATCTTATTAACCATCAGCCAAATATGAGTCCGAACATCCATCAAATGTGTGTGTGTGTGTGTGTGTGCAGCTCCGACCCAGGTGCTGTTCTCCTTCGACGTGGGGAACGGTCCTCTGGAGGTGAAGGTGGAGACTCCGGTGGCTCTGAACGACGAGCGCTGGCATCACGTGAGAGCCGAGAGGAACGTGAAGGAGGCCTCGCTGTACGTGGACCATCACCCCGGAGCCGTGCAGAAGGCCCCTGCGGACGGACACATCCATCTGCAGCTCAACAGCCAGCTGTTCGTAGGTAAGAGAGCAATTAACAGATAAATTCCTGCTCAGAATGCTTCGGATGGACATTATCTGTCTCTTTTGCTTGAATCTCACAAAGAACACGTGCAGCTCATATCATTCCAAAATCAAATAGGATATTACACAAATTAAAAAATAAAATTGCTTTCAGATCTTCTACTTTTTTTTTTCTTTTCTTTTTCTAATTTTGTTTTATTGTAGTACAATATTTCTTAATATTTAAAAAACAGCTTTTAAATATTTAATATTTTTATGTCCTTTTTTAATTTTATATTACTATTTTACTCTTATAGCATTTATTAATATACTAATATTAAGGGGGACGTTTGGCTTGCAAATATTTTATTATATCTTTAATATTTCTAATTAATATTTTTATGTTTCCATTTCAGTGTTATTTTAGTATTTTTTATTTTACTATAATTAACAAAATACAAATAAATTAAAACAATAACAATAATAAAAACTTCATTTTACTTTTAGTTTAAACAACTTTGTGCTTTTGTCCTTTTTATTAGTGTTTTTTTATTTTTACTTCATTTATTTTTTATTTAGTAATTTAACTTATTTTAGTTTAAAAATGTGTATATATATATTTTAGGTTTGTTTTTCATTATTTTTATATTTTATTTCAGCTTTATTTCAATTACCAAATTAGTGTTACTTTTAGTTTGAATAATGTTGTATTTTTGTAATTTTTTATTAATGTCTGTGTTTTTAATATTTTTCTTATTTATTTATATAATATGTTAGTACTTTAACTTATTTCAGTTAAATAAAATTCTCGTTTTACTTTTTTAGGTTTGTATTTCATCTAATATTCATATTTTATTTCAGTTTTATTTCAATAACCAAATTGTTTTTTTACTTTTAGTTAAAAATAAAACTACTATAACTATAAGTTATTCATACATCACTGTATTTGTTCTACTGCCTTTTAGATGTTTTTTTTATTTTTTATGCAGTATTAAAAATACCTTTTAAATAAGGAAAATGATAGCAAATGTATAACATCCCAATGTGTCATTACATGGGAGATTTCAAATGTCCTGATAATGATGTTTAAAAAATAAAAATAAATCAATAAAAATTGCAACAAAAAAGCTGTGTAAAGCGTTCTGGTGTGAGTCTAAAGGGCTGAAACAGACTCTCCATACGAATGCTTTCTGTGAAGCTGAAGATCTGTTGACCTTGACTGAGCAGCTGGCAAATCTGAAAGGTGTCTGTGTGTTGGAGGAATTCTGCTCGAATGAATTGAAGTTTTCCAGTAAGTGTTGGCAAAGTAGTGTCATTACAGTTCAATCTTTATAGCTCCATCTGCAGCAATTGGATTGCAGTTTTCCATGACTGTTCAAACCCGGCCGTCTGCTCATCTAGCTACGGAGAACTCCATTTCAGCTCGTTTATGATGCAGCTCTGAGGTCTTCTGGGTAAAATAGATCAGTCACTCGACTCCAGGAGACGCTCTCAGTATTGCAGATATTCTGTTCGGGTTATAACATGAGAAAGAAAGCCATTTTTATCAAGTTATCAGCTTTGATAGGCTGCTGCAGACTCGAAGGACTCATCTCGGTGATGATTCACCTCAAACATCACGCTCGCCTCATGTGTTTCTTCAGCATTTCTTTAGGAGAAATACAAATAAACACACATTCATCCAGCACAGTATACAGCTACAAAACTAATGTATTTTAAAAAAAAGTTTTAACCTAACATTTTGCATTTTTATTTTATTTTAATGACTTTAATAGTTCTAGTTTTTATTAACAGTATCAACACTTCTATTTTAAGTTATGTATTTTGGCATATTTTAATAGTTCTAGTTTAACCGTTTCAGTTAACGATAACACATTTCTGTTTTAAATTATTGTTATTTGCATATTTTAGTACCATTAAGTTAGTTTGTTTTGTTATTATTTATATTTGATTGGATTAATAGTTTTAGATTTGTTTAATAATAACAACATTGGTCTATTTCAAATTATTTATATATTTGTTTTGCATATTTTAGGGCAGCTAAGATTTTTACTTTTATTTTAATTATTTTATTTTATTAATTATAATTATTTTAATGCATTTTATAGTTTTTATGTGTGTGTATATATATATATTTTTTTGTGTTTTGTTTTTATTAAAAATAACAAAAAAAAATATTTTTATTATTATTATTGTTGCTTTTTTTCTTTTTGCAATTTATTATTTAATGAATTTAATAGTTTTAGTTTTGTTAACAATAACAACATTGTTCTATTTTAATTTATTTATATATATGTATATATGTATACATATATGTCGCCCTGTTTTAGGAACATTAATATTTATTTATTTGTTGCATTTTGTTATTATTTAATTTAATAGTTTTATATTTCTATAATAAATTTTTCATATAAAAAAATTAAAAAAAAAAAACAAAACAAAACATAATGATCTTAAATATGCAATATATAGCCTATATTGCATACTTAAGATCATTAGGTTTTTGGGGTTTTTTCCATTTTAGGGACAATTAACCACGTTCACGAACTGAGTCATAGGCATATTATACTTTGTTTTTCTTTATTGAGAGTAATTCTTAATAATAAGATCTTACATAAATACTTAAACAAAGCTTTCCTTTTGCTCTGATTTCTGTCCAAGTGAAAAATAAAAAAAAATCAAAGACATATAATAGTCCCCTGTTTCCTGTGGGGCGGGTAACACACTTGCATTTGTCTCTTGTTTCATCACTTGCATGTCAAAACTTTGAACAGTTTGAACAGCGTTTCCAACTTTTCAGATGATTATATGGCACAGCTGGCACAGCGAGGTGTTCGCTCAAACGAATTAGCACTAAACCGCTGAACACTAATATATGCAGAGCGCATTATTTCTGTATTTATAGCTTGTCGTCTGCAGGAACTGAATGCAGAAAAACACAGAATTCTTCCCAAAGCATTCAGCATCCAATCAGTCATCACGATGTTACTAAACACACGTAAGTTACATGGTGAAGAGAGGAGAGTGTTTTAACTCTCACGTGAGGAAGAGATGACACGACTCAGTTAAATCTAAATCTATTTATATCTATATTTATATATATCTATACCATCCTTCATCCTTGCCACTTTCAATATGCTAACAATATGCTATTAACATGCTAATTGTGCTGTAAACATGCTAGTGACATGCTAGAAACAGGCTTGTCACTTTCTAGTCATGCTAGTAACATGCTAATCATGCCAGCAATATGCTACCAACAGGCTAATCATGCTTCAAACATGCTAATTATGCCAGAGACAAGTTATCAACAAATTTTCAAACTTCAGGCTTTTACAACTTCTTTCAATTTTCAGGCTAGGCTTTCTCAAGCCAACCTAAAGACTGTAGACACTGAAAATGACGCATTTCTTTTTTCAAGGGTATCGGGTTAATTTCTTGATTTTAAAGGTGTCTGCTAGTATATGTTAATCATATTTGGTAATTCTCTTTAATGCATTTGGCCCCATTTGATACATGGGAAATTGATCTATCTAGCATATATATATATATATATATATATAAATAATTTTGTCGTCATTACTTTGTTTTAAGGAGTTAAAAATGTCTCTTATTAACATTCTATCACATTATTTTTACAGTTATGTTTTTGTGAGGTTTTGGGCTGGAAATCATCCATCCAATCTGGCAACACTGCTGTCATTTAACGCCTGTGAAGTCTGTACAGCTGTGTGTTTTCAGAGTGGACTGTGCTTGCATCTTCAGGAGGAACGGCATCCCGACAGAAGGGCTTCCTGGGCTGTATTCGCTCGCTGAAGCTGAACGGAAAGACTCTGGACCTGGAGGAGCGGGCGGAGATCACGCCCGGAGTGACGCCCGGGTGTCCCGGACACTGCAGCAGCTACGGAGGGCTGTGCCAGAATCAGGGCAACTGCGTGGAGAACCACAGCGGCTTCGCCTGCGACTGCAGCCTCTCGCCATTCACCGGCACCTTCTGCCACAAAGGTACTGAGGTCACCACAAACACCAGCATTCAAATTTAAATTAGAAAAAATTTTGATTAGCCTGATTTTTTTTATATTGTAGTTAGTTGGCAATAACTACATTGTGTTTGGTTCCTTGTTGTTGTTTTGATTGTTAGTTTTTTGCCCTTAAAAAAATCTATGATAATACCGTTGAATTACTAGAAAAATAACTCAGCTTTGCGTGGTGACCGCATCACCACCTCGGGTGTGCATTATTTTTCTAATAATTCAACGGCCTGTTGTCAGTTATTCCTTACTTAATTTGGCAAAAACTGAAGGTAAAATACACAAACTCAAATATTCACATTGATATTTTACAAAAAATATTATTTGGCTAACAAATGTCTTTTATTTTCATGTTTAGTATTATTTATATACTATTATAGTATTTTTTAATATTTTTAATTAGCTTATTTATATATTTTCATTTTGGGGTTTTTTTAGTCATTTTGTGTGCTTTAGTCAATATATACAGTATAATATATATATATATATATATATATATATTTGTGTGTGTGTGTACATTTATTTTTATTTTTATTAAAATTTTATTAATATTTTTAGTAATTTCACTTCAACTTATTTTAGTTCATTCCCAAATCATCCGATATAATTTTCACTTTTTAAGTTTACGTTTTTCATCAATATAAAAAAAAAAAGGCTTAACAGTTCTCCAGATCTGCACTTCATGAGCATTTTACAATTTAATTATATAAAAATGGCAGTAAATCATAAAATTTACAGACACCCAAAATTCTTGGTTTAATTTGAAGAAATGATGACGTAAATATCTTACTATACTGCTGCATAGTACTTTATTTCGATACAAAAAATATTGTGTAAATGTTTTGTTGTAAATTGCTGTATTTGATTGCATTTTTTAATTAAATTGTTGCAGTTTTATGAATTCCTTTTTTACATTTTATTAAATAATTTAAATGCAGTTGCGTTAAAACACATAATCCATAAAAAATTTCATGGATATTATGGATCTTATCTTATTCTGTGGTCTAACAAACATGTAAAATGTATTTATTCCCCTATTAATAGTAAATTTTGATATAAAATGCTGATATTTGATCATCAGCACATGATAGTTATGCATGTCTACTATCCTAATCCTGTTATGTTTAATCTCTTTTTCAGACGTTTCTGCCTTCTTCAAACCTGGAACGTCAGTCACATACACCTTCAAAGAGCCGTATGAGCTGAACAGGAACGTCAGCGCTCAGTCGTCCTCCATCTACTCAGATTTAACACTGAGAGGAGAGAACGTGTCTCTGAGCTTCAGGACGAGTCAAGCGCCGGCGCTGCTGCTTTACGTCAGCTCATACTACAGAGAGTTCCTCGCCATCCTGCTCAACAGAAACGGTCTGAAACGCTCTGATCCTCTTCTCTAAGCACATTCACGTGGATTAGCTTGAGTCTGGGGAATCTCTGAATGCTAAATTACTTCCTATATTGTGTGAAATCCAGCGAGAGACAGGGAAAGCCGTGAAAGAAATGGCCTGTCGCGTGTCGGCAGGGGATATATTCCCTCGTGAGACCGCCGCGCATTCATGAGCTTGTGTAAACATGCGTCTGTGATCTCACGCGCCAGAAAAGCCCATTCTCTGAGCTACGTTTTCTCAGAAGCTCTCATAATTTAAAAAAATTTCATCCCAAACACCAGCCTGATATCAGAGACATGCTTCTCACGGTTCGCTGCGCTGTAAATCTGCCACGGCAAGGGAAATTATATTTTAGTCAAGTTGAGCGTTTGCAGAATTTAAGGTGATGAGAAACCATGAAATAATGCAATAAACATACAAGATCTCTTTCTATTGATCTTTTACATAAATCATACACTGTAGATTGTGAGATGGTTCTTTTAAAGACTCGTGAAGTCACTGTCCTAATCAAACACAAGGGAATAAAATCTTTGTAAAATAATTTTTTTAGCCACAAAATAGTGCAAAGACAGTAGAAATACAAAACGTTCATCCTTGCAGAAATACATAAATTTGAGTTAATGGTTGACAGTTTTGAGCCAATTCTTTTAATGAATCATGCAAAATGACTCGTTGATTTGAATCACTTTTTCTTGACCAAACGTGATGCAATGAAACCTTTTTCTAATGAGAAATTATATTGTACATGGAAAAACAAAAACTAATAAAAATTACAAAACCTTTACAACAAAATGAGTAAAGATTAAAACTAAAATGAAAATATGAAAATTAAACCTTAGTAAAATAAATATTGTAGTATATAAATAGTAGCAAAATAGTTGTGAGTTTGAATATGATGAGGCAGCAAGCCATGAAATATCGTAATGAACTCAAAAGATATCTTTCTGTTGTGTCTTTTTTGCAGATCATAAAATGTATTTTGATTAAAAGATTTTTTTTAAGTTTCATGCAAAGATTCATGAGATTTGATTTGAATCAGTGTTTAACAAGCATGGTTCAATAAAACATTCTTCTCCATGTAAAAATTATATTTTAGCCAAATAATGCAAAGAAAGTAAAAATACGAGACATCTTTCTATTCGATTTTTGCAAACATCTCTACAGCATGACAAATTAACTGTTGTGAGCCAATTATTTTAATGAATTATTATTATTATTATATAAGGGTTTTTGTTATAAGGGTTATGCAATGAAAACGGTTTCATCAAAATATTTATATTTGTCCCAGTGTTATGCTTTAATTGGATCTAGACAAATATTAATTGTTGTTGGAAACATATTGCATCATGTGTGGTTGGAACCAGAGTTGTTGTTAAGCAAGACTAAATCTAAAACTATTCAAAACTGTTTTCTTATTTCTTATTTCAAAAATTGTTGAAATAGAGATATAATAAACGAAATCATGCATAGTAGATTAATAAAAAGAAAATTAGAGATATTGCCTTGCCGACTAATTAATCACAATTAATAGTTTGATAGCACTTGTATATATAATTTTGTATTATTATTATTATAATTATAATAGAATATAAATAATGCATGGATACTTGTTGAGCTTTTTTTGGAATGAATGTTTATATACAGTAACAGTGTTTATGTTTTGTTTTAATAAATATTGTTTTGATTACTAAACGTCAAAGTATGTTACCCAATATAGTCTTGATTTATTTAGCATGCTGTTAGGGCCAATTACTGAGGCGTCCCGCGCTGTGGCAGCAGAATTCAGTAGGAATCTGTGGATCTGGCTCATCATGTGTTTGCACAGAGAGGAAGCGGCAGACAGCGTGTGGTGTTAATACCTGCTAGTGCAATTAAGCAGAAAGTCCAGAACAGCCTCCAGAACCCCGGCGGCCACTCTGACAGCTTCCTGTTCCTGTTGCATGTGATTTTTATTTATTTCTCAGTGTTCGTGTGCATTAATTAACTGGACAGACAGTTCATCTAAAAATTGCAAGCAAAAGCCAACCGATGCATTGGTGCAGAAACAAACATGCAAGTGGCCATATAGCATGTTTGTCACACTCAAAACACACTTGTGTTTACTTGATAACATGTTAGGAAGTAGTTCTAGCTTTGTAAAGAATGAGAGCTGCACTTTATAATCATTTCATTTGGTTAAAGTTAAGGTAAAATACACAAAATCACGTTTTTCTACTTAAAATTTTAGCCATTTTATGTGCTTTAATCGTTTTATTACTTTTATTTGTATTTGTTTTAGTAATTTCAGTTGAAGTTCCCAAATAACCAGTACTAATTTTCACTTTTTAAGTTTACTTTTATTTCTTTTTTTTTTTTTTTACAAAAATGACTTTTAAACAGTTCTCCAGCTCTGCACTTCATGAGTATTTTACAATTTAATTTGCAAAAAAAAAAATCATAAAATTTACTGACACCCAAAAGTCTTGATTTAACTTGAAGAAATTATGACAGAAATATCTTACTTTACTATTGTATAGTACTTTATTTTGACAAAAAAAAATATTTATTATAAAACATTTTGTTGTAAATTGCTATATTGCTATGTTCATTTAATTGCATAAATATTGATTAAATTATAAATTATTTAGGCAACATTTTTGGATGATACATTTTATTAAACACAGTTGTGTTAAAACAGAATCCATTAAAAAAAAATACATAGCATGTTTGTCACTTGCAAAAAAAACACATAGTTTTAGCTTTGCAAAGAATGATTCAATTCACCAGAGGTTATTATTTACATTTTTTTAAATTATTTTTTACATTTATTTCTGCGTCTTGTTTTGTTTTATAAAGGATAAAGTTTTAATCCTCTTAAGATGAAGCTTTGTAGTTGGCTTCTGTCGCACGTTGATGTTCCTGTTGATGTTTACTGCGGTTAAGCGGTGACTTTTTACGGTATAAAAGCCTGTTGAGAAATCCAATGCTCTTTGTTCTAAAGGACATTTGGACGTCAAGTACAAACTGCAGCACAACAGAGACGCGGAGGTTTTCCGAGCCAGCGGCAGGAATCTGGCCAACGGGCAGCTGCACCGCGTGAGCATCCAGAGACTGGCAGACACGCTCAGTATTCAGGTACTGGGACGCCTCTTGCTCTGCATCAAAGCGGGACGCTGCTAAATGCACACAAAATAGGGGGTGCTTGAGAAGAGGGACATTCTGCCTATCCTCAACACAGCATCTGTGACAGGTTGATTTCTGTGGGAAATGAGTATACAAAAACACACTGACTTAAACTGGCAGCACTGCAAATTCTAAACATTTAAGGCAAGATGATTAGGCATATAGCATTAGTTCTGGCAGGTCAAGCTTGCATCAGCTGATCCCATCTACTTTTAGGAATACGACACATATCAGCATTCCTATAAGCTCTAATTAGTGTTATTTAGCAGCTTTTTCGCTTGCTCTGAAGAAATTACCCTCCTCCATCCCCAGCTCCTCCTTTCGCCACAGTCAGGACTTGACTTTCTGATATTCTGTGTTATCTTGAATACTGTGTTACACTTAAATATCATTAAGTACATAAATGATATCTTCTTTGTTCTGTTAACCCAAGTGGAGTTATTATTTGCTGTTCTCCCTGCTCTTCCGTGGCAGGCTTGCCCAGAACTTTACCGCCAAAATCAAACTGTATGCTAAGTGTCTGTCATTTTGACAATAGTGGTTTTGACAGAACTACAGGCAAAAGCATCAGTTTTCCAGCTGTTTTCCCTTTAATTGTCAGCTTTCAGACCAGTGTTATTTTAGTAGCATTGAGACACTGTTATAGTTTGTGTGGTAACACTTTACAGTAAGTTCCACATGAGCTAACAATAAACAATACATTTTTACTGCATTTATGGATCTTTGCTAATTTTAAAAATGTTAATCTTCATCTTAGTTGGCAGTGCGTTAACTAATGTTAACAGATACAACTTTTGATGTAGTAGTAAATGTTGAACTTAACATTAACCATTTAATAAATGCTATATAAGTATTGTTCATTTTAACTAATTAGGGATGCAACAATACAGTTAGTCCAGGGTTCATTTTTATCCACGGTTTTCAGTTCGGAATTGATGGCTTGACACATTGGAGTGTTTTTTTGCAACAAATTAACAAAAAAAACTTTGTAAACTGAAAAGAGCATGGATTATTATTTGTCTGCTTAACTTAGAGGTATTATTTTTTCGATTTTTACCCGAAATATGATGGATTGGCCAATTTTGAGCGCAGTGAAGACATGTAATGTGCGTTTCATTCATACTCCACACATAAAATCTACATATGCATCACAGAAATAACACTGATGACGTTCCAGGAAATCCTGAATATGGGTAAAGGCATCACTATCGCTGTGATTGAATAAAAGGAGATAAAACGTTAAACGCTTTGAATAATGAAATGTAAGGACAACAAACACTTGCCTGGAACAATATATGTTTTATCTGTATTATTTAAGCTATCTATTTTCATAATGATCAATAAGTATATTTATAAGCCATTTCTATTCTGCAAAGGCTTTATTAAAGTGTAGAATATATTTTGTGCCTCGTTCTGGAATAGGAAGCCACATAAGATTAAAAAAAGTCATTTCAAACACTCGACTGATGTTGTGAAGTAAAAACAAGTTATTATGTTCTGTGTTGTTGCAGAACAGGTTTAGAAACACTACTCATTGCGGGTCATTACAAGGGAAGATGCTCGGCGAGTGTTGCTTTTTCAAATATAAGTTTCGTTATCTCAGCACGTGAACTCATGGCACACACAGCCAATTCTGAGAGAAATAAAATGAATCACAAGCATGTATTGAACCGTCGATGTTGTACCAAACGTTGATGTCTTGCCTTTAAAGGAATAGTTCACCCAAAAATGAAAATTTGATGTTTATCTGATTACCCCCAGGGCATCCAAGAAACTGAACACTATTTCTATAATTTTTTACCTCTGATACACCACAACATCTGGTGCGTGATGTGAACATGCTCTGGCACATAGATAGATATATATATATATATATATATACATAGATTTATACATAGATCCTTACGTATCGCAGCCCATAGAAACACTAACAAGGAATCTATGTATATATATCTATATTCCAGAGCATGTTACGCATCGTGTGAATGAGTCGGACATTGTGATGTATTAGAGGAAAAAAAATATAAAAATACTGTTTAGCTTCTTGCACAAACCGATCGTTTCGTGTCTTAGGACATCAATGTATCGTCACAAGCCGCAGGGTTTTATTTGGATTTGTCTGTGCATGTTTTTTTTACTTTTAAAAATTGTGTGCCCTTTGCATTATATGACTGACAGACTGCAACAGTTTGAGTTACAAATCTGTGTTTGTGTTCTACTAAAGAAAAAAAGTCACCTACATCTTGGATGCCCTGGGGGTAAGCAGATAAACATCACATTTTCATTTTTGGGTGAACTACTGTAT
>JAUMHE010000002.1:2095403-2106179 GCA_032359235.1 Enteromius mattozi | reverse complement strand
CACGCCAATATTCATTGGCCTTTTGTATAAAGCTCAAAGGCAATTGGTCTCTCTGGCGAGTTCCCATATGTAACGTTCGTAACCTAGACGTTCATCATCATTCTATCTATCTCTTCATTCATCCGTCATTCTATTCTTCCATCTGTCTGTCCGTCCCTACCATCCCTCCATTCATCCATTATTCTATCCTTCCATCCATCTGTCCATCCATTCATCCATCCATCATTCTGTCCATCCATCCATTCATAATTATATCTAATCATCCATCTATTCCTCCATTCATCCATCAGTCATTCTATCTTTCCCCTTGATCCATCATCCATCATTCTATTCTTACTTCCTTCTGTCTGTCCCTCCATCCATTCATTCATCCATCCATAATCCTTCCATTCATCCATCTGTCATTCTATTTTTCTGTCCATCCATCGTTCTATTCTTACATCCTTCTGTCAATCCATCGCTCCATCATTCTCTTCTTCCATCCATTCAGACATCCGTCCATCTGTCCATCCATCCATCATTTTAATTCTCCACCCTTTCGGAGGTCTGTCTGTCTGTCCATCCATCCATCCATCCATCCATCAGTCACTCTATCCATCCATCTATCTGTCATTCTGTTTGTCTATCCATCCATCATTATATCCATCCATCATTCTCTTCTTCCACCTGTCTGTTTGTCCCTCTAACCTTCAAATTTCAACACCTTTTAAACTCCCAAACAAGACTTTGTCAAACCAGCAGGAGTGTTTGATATAAACTAAACCTTATTTTCTAATTAAAAACGACGATAGTTTTTTTAAAATGTGCAAATCAATCTGCTTTTTTCATCTAAATTGCAATTACAGCATGCTAAGCTAATCAGCTGCTAGACGATCTCCCACAGACTTCGCTACAAAGTTAATGTGTCTTAAGGTGCAATTTAAGGCTGAAGCAGAGAAAGCTTGAAAGAACAAAAGGTTCACAGCATTGATGAAGCTGTGAAAGCATCACTTCCTAACCTTGGATGTGATGAGTTTTCTGTAGGTGGATGAGAGTCGGCCTTTAGCCTGCACTTAACTCATAGAGGAAGATGTTCAAGAGCTGCTCTCATCTGAACAAACGATGATACTCTTATGTATCGCTTGATGCTAAATTTATAGATCCTGTTCATAAGTACAGACGCTGTGAGCTCAGTGACCCTTGACCCGATGTGTGCGATTGTTACCAGTGAAAGTGTGTGCTAAAGAAATACAGTCTTTCTGATATAAATGCCCACTGCCGCTGTAATATCTGTAGCATTTGTTTGTTCTAATTAATCAAACATCACTCTCATTTTCATAAATTATTGAAATCCAGTTGTTTACTTGCGATCTCAGAGGCATTATATGTCATTCTTGCATGTTCAATTAATTAATTCTCCAAACAAAAATATGAAAAGTGTCTTGTGATCGCATTTTGCATAATTCACTTGACTCCAGAGTGTTATTTCATTCACTGCTAACTAACACATGAATAATATAGAATAATATAATCTAGCAAAAAAAAAACAATAAAAGATTTATAAATAAAAAGATTTTTGAATATCTTTAAATATCTTATAAGAATTATACAAGTCTTAATTTAAAAAAAAATTATATAATATTAAATCTTATATATTATATATATTATAATAAATCTTAATATATTATACTATTAAATATTAAATTAAATTTCTATTCAATATCACATTATGCATTTGTCTGAAATTAATGGCTGCTACCAATGAGGTAAATTGTCAAAATGTTTTTTTTTTATCAAAAAATAAATAAATAATATTTATTTAGTATCATAGAATTATAAATTTAAATACAAAATATAATATTTAATAGATTATAATATTTATGTAATATACTGTATATGATACAAAAAATAATTCTATTTAAACAAAAACTAAAAAAAGAGATATAGAAAAATTATATGTAGTATATTATGTGTAGTATATTTAATATATTAAATATTGAATTATAATATTCATAAGCATGTTAAATGTAAAATATTTTAAAAATTAATGTTAATTAAATATATATCATATATATATATATATATATATATATATATAATATATTTTAAAAATCTTTAAATAAATAAATAAACTGCCAGTGAAATTATTCAGCAACTCTTGAAACTTTCATAAATATCTGGTAAGGATAATATTAATAATCCTAAAATGTGACAGATATGATTTAATATGGCATTAATATAAAACATACTATTTTTATGTTATATTTAATGTATTATTTTGAATATAATATATTTTTATATATTATTGAATTAATAAAAATATTGAATTATACTATAATTCATTGACACACTAAATACAAAATGTAATATTGTAGTTCTTCAGTTTGCACCAGAGTGTTGTGTGGAAAAATCCTAAAAGGCTTTTGATCTGTGTGTGTGTCACAGAATCAGTTATATGAGCATCTGCCGTCAAAGACTGTCAGAAAGGTCATGATCACACGAGAGGCGCGAAGAGACACTTCAGATCTTATTAAACCATTTGATGGATCAGAAAAAGTGTGTGTTAATGGCTCTCCAGGGTCTAAAGTCCTTCAGGATTATCAGTCGATTATCAGTCTGCTTTTCAGATCCACGTTAACTTCAGCACACAGCCTGCGAAGATAGTCATATTAACCAAGTGAGCGCTAAAACCACACAGTGCTTCCCGAGAGTCTGGATTCTGCTGCTGCAAGCTAAACAGAGTTTATAGATATAAAATGAGCAGCAGAAATGGTGTTTGCTCCTGCACAGCTGGTGTAAAACTCTCCGAATGAAGGTGAAACTCCCAGATCTCTTTGCTCGACCCACCGCAATTAATTTAGTTCCCCACAAACGTACGGCGCTAATGAACGCAGGCTACATTAGCCTCGTAAAACACTGACTCCACAGCTTAGCAGGAAGCTAGTCCTGCTAAAAGTTAAGCCACGCTAGCACTTCATTTCAAGTTGTGCGGAGTTGTAAAATACTTCTACTCATTAAAATTGGACTTTAAAGGATCCAGATGGAATATTTTAACATCTCTCTCCACTTTTTATCATTTAAATCTTTTGCAGTCACTGGAACAGACGGTCCAGTGGTCTTAATATAGTATTAATTATGTTCTTGTGTCAGTATCAAGTACTAGTTTTAACCTTGAGATTAATTTTATATATTAAAAACAATTAATATTAAAATACATATGATATATACAATAATATATAAAAAAAAATACAATAATATATAGAAACATGTAATATATGACACTGAATACTTATATATATATATGTGTGTGTGTGTGTATATATATATATATATATATATATAATAGTTTCAATATTACATATTTTACATGTTATACAGAATTATATAAGTATATTCAGTATTACAAAATATAAAAAAGCCAAGGAGGTAAACAAAAATTATCAAAACATTCTTGAAACTACCATAAATATCTAGTAAGGATGTCACTAATAATCCTAAATTCTGACACAACTGATTCAATATCATATTAAATAATATTTTATATTTGAATATTTTAAATATTGTATGTTATATGATTTAATATTTTTAATAAGTTTTATTTACCATCACATTAAAACCAAAACAACAAATAGATTAGCAAAAAAAAAAAAGAATAAACCAAACAAACTAATTTCACTAACCCTTAAAACTACGATCTAGAAAGCACAAAATTAATATTAATAATCCTATTTATAGAAATATTTACAATTAAGTAGGTATTTATTTCTTGAGCATGAATTATCAAGCAATTTTTGACTAGTTTAAGCATTCATTAATATTTTCATTGCCTAAATATTTAAGTAAGATGTAGCTCCAGGAAGTCATTCTGTTTACACCACTAGTATTTTTATTTTACTTATTTATGCACTTAGATTACGCATGTTTTTAAGTGTGCTTTGTACATTCAATGCAGGAGTGTGTTTTGATAATGCATGCACACATAAATAAACATGAAAGGTGATGTATTCCTCAATCCAGGGCTGGATATCGAGTTCTTTTCGCTCTTAGCTTCATGTCGAGAACAGTTCCTGCGAGTGTTTTCAGTGGCAGTTGTGTTAAAAACATACTGTACATGCTGTCGTGCCATGAAGAAGTCTGGTTTTTGTGGTCCCAGCGTTCCTCTGCCGGGTTTGCTTTAAAGCGGGTCCGTCCCGAGCCGTATCTTCCTCCAGCCGTTTCGTCGGCGGTGCCCTGACAAGGCAGATAAGCGCTCAGGCTTTTAGGAAACAGCGAGAGGTCTTCATCTGCTCAGCTTTAAGACAACGTGAACAAAACGCCTTCAGGAGCAGCAGTCCTCCCAGAATGCACTGCTCACACTATCAAACGCACTGCAGATCCTCGCCGTTCTTCACAGGCGTTAAAGAACATTGTGTCATCATTTACTCCTCCTCATGTCATTTCAAACCTCTGTGAACTTTCTCCTGTGCTGTTTAGTGACCGAGCGACTCCATGTGACTCATTCACCATGTCCCTATCTTCTGAAACCACGCAGTATTGTTTTGATTATTGGTTGACTAACATTTTTGGAGAAACTAGGATGAAAGTCCTTCTAATTTTTACTGAAAACATGCTTTTATTTGTAATTTCCAGTCACATGATCAGTGCACAAAACATCCAGAACTGGAGCATTTCTATCATCTCTCAAAAGAAGAAAATATCTTTAAAGAAACAAAGGTATGTGGATGTTTTCCCATTTAATTACGATCCATATACGGATGTCATATTTCAATTGCCATACATCCATTCATATTCTGGCTTCATCTGTTTGCCTGTAAATAATGTGTTTTATTAATAGCCTAGTCCACTAATGTCACTGTCTTAATACGTTAAAGTGCCCCTATTATGGGTTATGAAAGGTTCATAATTTGGTTTTGAGAGTCTCAAACAACAGGTTGACCCATGCAAGGTCAAAAACACTTTCATTTACTTATATGCTTATATTTTTACCTTATTTGTTCAATGAGTCCCAAATGATTCACTCAACGATTCATTTTCCCAAACTCCTCCAGTGATTTCTTTTAAAGCAGTGTTTGTGAGCTTTTAACACTCGAAAAGCGACATCTAGTGGTGTAGAATAAATTTGCATTTTCATTCAGACCAATGCTAAAAGACCAACAAGTGGGTGGCAAAATGCTAATGTTTTATTTAACATAAAACGGCTTGGGATTTGTTTTAAAAACGACTCATTCCAATGATTCAGAGTCAACTTTTTCTTTTGAGACACAATAACTTTATACATGCTGCACTTTCAGGAGCCAGTTGCATAAACTTAGCCTCCATGTTAAGACAGTGTCTTAAGAGCTGGTCTGACCAGCTAGCAGTTAGCCAAGAGTAATCGGTTTTATTTTTTGGATTCAACTTAGACTAATCTACATTTTTATGCAACTGAATTTTTAAAAAAAACTATGACCAGCCTTAAAGAAAAATTTAGCTGACTCACTTGATCTTTTATGCAACCGGTGCCAGATTTAATACTTTGCAGTTTGCAGGATGTTTTTATTCACTTAGAGCTTTTTTACACACTGCATGAAAGATCATTTTCACAAATCCATAACAGGGCACTTTAAGCATTCTGTTTATAATGGTTTCGCAAAAGCTTACCAAGCATGTTTTCTAATCTTCATGGTCTTCTAATATCACTGTCTTAATGCATTAAGCCACTTTAAGGATTTTCTTTATAATGGTTTTCTTTGGGAGAACACTAATCAGAATTATAAAAATCTTGACTTTCTCAGTTTTTTTTTCAGTAATAAAACTAATTTAAGCACATCAACCATAATATGCAAGATTAAATTTGTCCATTAATATGGAATATTATGGGGTACCCAGATGTCCCAATTTCTTAGGCCCCAATTGAAAATTACAATTTAGGGTTATGACATTTATGATTTAGGACATGTATGATCACTCAATGCTTAACCCTGGCTTAATATTAAAATATAAAACCCATTTTGATTCGTCTAATTCCTGTATTTTAGTAAATGTTGTATCAACAAATATCAGGACCCTAGGTCAATACTCATAAACATCTGCATTGGAAAAGCTTTCATTGGAAAAGTTTACAAGGTTATTAAAAATAGCCTGAGAATAATAATTTTTTTAGGTTATTGAAAAAGTAATCACCTTGCAATGTTCTTGGAACGTTTTTTTTTTAGGTTGTACAAAAAATAAATAATCTTAAAATATTTTAGGTTATTAAAATAACTATCACCATGCAACACTTTGGTAAAGTTTTATTTATTTATTTATATATATATATATGTGTGTGTGTGTGTGTGTGTTTGCAAAAATAAATCTTAAAAAGAACGTTCCTAGAATGTTATTTCTTGGTTCTCAAATAAATAAATAACCAAACAGGAACCAAAATCTAACATTAGGGGAATATTCTGTGTTTGCTGGGGTGCAACTTCACTTTAAAATTGTGGTATCTGAGATTGTAATAAGGGTCTCGCTGTAATTATAAATACATTAGACCTGGGATATATCTTGGTGCTTTTATATATTTTTCATTGTGTTTAAAAGACGGTTACATTGTTGCTAAATTTTGAGTTCTACTAAAGTTCTCCTTTTGTGTTTCTCAGAAGAATGAAAGTCCTGCAGGTTTGGAACGACGTGATGGTGAGTAAATGATGACAGAATGATCCTTTTTGGCTGAACTAACCCCTTAACCGCTCATATAGTGTGGCTCGTCATAAAAGACCATCATAAACCAGTGGAACCAAAATCGCACTCGGCCAGGAGGTGATTCAGGACCATAAAGGTGCTGTGAAGTGTAATTGCTTCGTCAGAACTGAGAATCCTGCTCAGTATAGCGTGCACTGGAAGCAAACTAGGGTGAGAGTGAGAACATTCTCCTGAAGAATCACAGAAACACACTGATGTGACCTCTGTTTGAGACGAGCAGCTGATGCATAAAAATACATGATGTAATCCATTCACTGCTCCCGTGAGAGAAAGAGAGAGAGAGCATGTCAAAACTACAACTATAAATATTTATAGCATGCAATGCACAGTGTCAAAAATGTTCTTGTATGCATTTAAGCTCGCCACATTGATTACATTGACAACGATAACAATATAGCATGGCCTTTAGTGCCTCGCTGGTTTTATGTATTTTAGCATCATTTTAATACTGTTTTGAGCACTAACAAACCAAAATGATCTCTATGATTGGCTAACAGGTAGAAAATCTGAAAATGCAATAAGAGTATTTTTACATTTTTTGGTCAGTTTTTCAAATAAAGCATCATATGACTTCACAATCAGGGCCCGATATATGAAGGAATTTTCTGCATTGATTTTACGCAGGTGTTTTTGCTGAATTTTGAATTAGTCGTTGCACTGTGTTGTGTCTGTAAAACGAACAGAAAAGGTCCTGTGTTGTTGTTGTTTTTTTGGTGGTGATGAGTAAATGCAAGTAAACTAAACTTAATGAATTAATTGGTGGATGCATTGTTCGTTTAGGCGAGAACAACACTGATGCAATCAATAGTACTAATCTATCAATGTGAAAACTAAACCAATAGAGATTTACTGGTAATTTACTAATGATGTGAACAGAAATGGTGTGTTTTTCTTTTATTTTTGGGAATGCAACATTTACATCATCACTAAACTAAACTGAGGTATTCAGATACTGTGCTGAGGTTATTCTGATGAGATCTCAAGGGTTCAGTCTCAGAGACATCAACACTGCCATCCAGAGGAAATCTGAGGACTAGGGTGGAGACTATTTTATATGCATTAAAACACCAAGGAACATTTGATGACTTTGCATCTGAGTTTTATTGGGCAGGAATTTATTGCACTTTGATTGGTTGACATTTTGAAATGAACTCCCAATCTGATTTACAGGAAATGATCATGCATTTGGGATATTTATAGGTATGAAAATACCTAATGCATGGTCAGTTTACATGTCATTTGAATACTTGTGGTTAAAGACCGCAAACAAGTTCATTACATGGTGCTAAATGTGATTATGAGAGAATAGACACATTATACCTTGGTTCTTTTAGACATTTCATGTTACTACAGATTACCAAATTCATACATCATGCTGTTATTACTGTGGTATATGTCAAAAACGAAGTAATCCTAAGTCATTTTTATGTTAAGGTTCTCAGAGATCCCAGAACCTAAGTAGCGCAATAGCGCCTTCTAACGGTCAAGAGAAGAAATACATCACGCATGACTCTTAGTGTTATTTATTCATTTTCACCTATTTAATAAATTTCCACAATACATGACAATAAATAGGCTACATAAGGATCCCTGTACAGTTCATCTTCATCAGCTGCTCAGTGTACCCGGTATTTACAGACTCGGATCTACTACAAATGAACATGTTTTACACTTGAGGCACCTTGTGTATCCCATTGAAAGACACACAAATACTTGACAAGTTCAAAAAGGAAAAGCTAAAGTTATTCTCGTGAACGCACGCACTGCTCCTAACGATCCTTTGACCTTATCTGGAGCAGCGCATTAATTGTTCCAAAAATATTGCGGGTCTGGCAACAAGTTTTTCTGTAATACTATTCAATACATATACAGTACTTTACAATCCTAAAATAATGAATATGATTGTTGCTATATTACATGTTAAAACTGCTGTTAGAAGCTGTGCACGATACAAAACCCAAAAGCGCGGGAACTACGGCTGAGCCGTTACACACAGTCTACCGCAGTCGCGCCATAAATACACACCAGCGCGGCTTCAAGCGAAAAGTTTCACATCTCTGCATTATAAATATGGCTGAAATAATGCAAACACATGGAAAAGGGTCAAGGGTGGAGAATAAATGGCGGAAAGCAAATATTCAGATGCTGTTCACGATCTCTGTCTGATTCGCAGGTCACCGGAACGCTTCTGAATGGAATATCTGCCATATTTGTATGGAATACAGCAAGCGGAGGAAATGATGTGCATGTGGAACAGGAAATGAGCACAGGTCAGTCTAATGATGACCTCAAACTCTAATGAGATGCTCCACAGTGTTTTTCACACACAAAAAAAGACAGAGGCCTCGGAAATATAAAGCATGGTTCTGGAAATTCATACGGGTGTTCATGCAAAACAAATCGTCAGCTTGGAAAACATTCGCTGTATGAGAAAATATGGAATTTGTGAACAAAATAATGAAGTTCTTTTATAGATTTAATGAATCCTGGAAAATCCTGTATCGAAAATGGATTGTGGCTATAAAAGCAAAAAATGCAGATAAAAATATAGTCAGTTCGAATTTAACCTCATTTCACAAAATCATCGAAACCTCCAAAAATGAGGTAGCTGGTACATAGATGTTGGTTGATTTTTAATAAATACGAATTATCTTTAAGGAAATATATAAATATTGTTGAGTAAAATAGCTTAACAAATGCACTTTGCCAATTTTTTCTCCAAAGTAAAAATGAAGGTAAAATTTCACTTGTACAAATGTAATATTTTAAGCAATACTGTCTTTTTAAACACCCATGTTTCTCAACATGAAATTGCATTCGCGATCCGTTTTACTTCTAAATTTAATGCCATTTTTGATCACTACTGCATAGAACCTTTACACACACACACACACACACACACACAGAATTTCACAATCAAGCCATGTCCGAAACAACTAACTGGCCAAGAAGAACTACGTTAGAATCAGTAACTACACCAAACCGCTGGTGCTCCAATGTTTCGGGTTTGGTTAACATCGCCACAAATACTGTTCATGCAACCGGATGCATCTCTAATCTATTAAAACCTTCATACGCCACAGGATATGTGACTTTAAGGCTTGCGTAAAGAAACATTGCTCAGTCGCTGCAGTATAAAAATACTGTCTGTGTATTAAAGTTTGGGTAAATTTTATGAAATCTGTTTAAAATTGTGTACTTCATGCAAATAAAGCCTGTTTTAGGAGGGAGAAAATGTGCTTGAAAATAATGTCCAAAAACAGGCTTTATTTTCTTTCTTCGGGTTGCCTAAACCATGTTTTCATGAAATTCACCCGGTTTTTCTTCAATCTCACGACAGCGACAAAAAGCCTCAAGCCACCAAAATAAACTTTACTGCACTTCGCCCAAATATCTATATATACATGAAGAGCTTCGCGTTTAAAACTCAATCGAACCGAACGCATCCGATCTCACTGATTGAGCCCTTAGTGTGTTGATTCATGTTTAAACACTGTAAAAACGCTTAATAAAAAAGCCTCTGAGTTCAAAACCAATAACCGTTTTGTCATAAACAACAAAAGAATAAACACTGCACGCTCTCGAATGCTAGTCGCCGACAGGAGGAGGGTTTGCGATGTGTTGACGCCCTTTCATTTTTTCCACAGGTGATTTAGTTTCAGTCTCAGACGTTGCTGTCCTCCAGCAGCGGTTCAAAGTCCTCATCGCTCCCCGGCAGCGGTGTGTTGGTGTGAGCCCCGGCCAGACTCGCGCTGCTCTTACGGGTTGGGCAGGGCGTCGCTGGGGGTGTCGGGTGGTCCGGGATGAAGAAGGCGACTAGAAACGCCACCACCACCGTACAGGCACCCAGGAGGAACGGAGGACCGGGAATTGTGGTCTTCTGCACAAAATAGGTGACAAGAAAGCAACATTAGAGTAAGCCATCGAGGATTTATGACACTTTTTGTGGCTACTGTGTGAGTATTTAGCTGTGCAATATATATATATATATATATACGAAAAACTGAAATATCACATGGTCCTAAGTATTCAGACCCTTTGCTGTGACACTCATATATTTAACTCAGGTGCTGT
>JAUMHE010000002.1:2074818-2085908 GCA_032359235.1 Enteromius mattozi | reverse complement strand
ACACACACACATATATATATATTTATATATATAAACATTAATGATATATAATATACATCAATATATAATGTATAATTGCATATTTTATAAATAAGTATAATATACATAAAACATTTTATATGCAATTTTCTATAAAATAACAATTATATAAAAATAAGTTTTCAACCTTCTGCAACATTTTATATAAAATATATATATAAAATACACGTATACAGCTGAGCAAACCATCAAATTAGTCAAAAAGTATTTGTCTTATTCATTAATAATATTAAATGTCTCTTTGGAAGAATGTGTTCTAACAGGATTCGCAGATGACATCACAGACAGTAAGTAATGAATGAATGAATGAAGATTCCTGCGTCCCCATGACAACAGACTGCGCTCGTGCGTCAGATATAGGTGTTGTGCGCGCGCGCTCGCGTCAGTTACGTAATAACGGACAGCGGCGCTTCAGTCGGCCAATACAGCATTAGCATCACCTCACCCTGCTAAAAAAAAACATGGATATCGCACATGACACCTATCGATACACTGTGAGAAATGTTACAGATACCCTAAACAGTATTATGCGACGCAAAACACGATAAAACGACAGATAAGTCGCATTTAAAAAATCCCAAATGTTGTGATTTGTCAGCTAGCAATAGCGCTATGAGCGCTCCTGCGCATGTATGTACGATTACAAGAAATTAATGCGTATGCATGCGAATTATAAAGCAATAAGCCATATATATACGCATTTTGGTATTGTAAAGGTTTAAATGTTTTTACGGAAGATACCGTAGCTAATATTAACAGAAAAACACCAATGAACGAATGAATAAATGAATGAATGAACGAGTCTCAACGGCACATTGTTGAATTTGAGATGTCTGCGTCATGTGTGTTATTCTCACCGGATTGTCATGCTTCATTATGATCCTCTTGACCAGCACGACTCGGCTGGTGTGTTTTGGGTCTTTCTCGCCTTGGGCCATCATCATCTTCTTCATCATCTCATCGCATCTCACGTGAGTAACGTAAAATCCGTCCTGCTGCGTGCATATCTGCGCTCCGCCGCCTCCTTCCAGCTTTACCGCCGAGCACAGCCGTCCAACCGGCCAAAAAAAAATAATCAGTTCCGATCGGTTATTTACATCCAGTGATAAGCAGACTGTACGGATGAAATGGTGCCGCTCTGCCCGTGTGTTGTTACGTGATCGCAGCGCGCAGAACAGCGCCCCCGCGCGGTCAGACCGGGACACGGAGAGCAGCTGTTCCTGAGCCAGCTTCACGCGGTGCTCGGGATTCATCCGCGGCGGAGGACGCTGCTCTCGGCTGATCTGGACTCAGGATGACGGTCCGGTTTCTCACTGGACGAGTGACAGAGTTGCGTCACGCTTTTTACCTTATCAGATAATGTTTTCCCTTTTCAGAGGATGTTACCAAGGCTCAGACCAATAGATCACAGATGATGAGACTTCACTATTATTACAGGTTACTATAAATAATCTATTAATTCATTCATTTTAAGTCTGCTTTTCACATAAGAAGAGCTCAGATGCAACAGTCTCGATGTGCCCTTTGAAATTTTGTTAAGTTGGCTTGAAAAAGATATACTATTTAAACGTATTATATCGCATCTCCTCCTAGAGCTTTAAAGCCACCAAACTCGGCCCAGATCTTCAGACTGGTCTGACTCGGTGTGCTATATCTTTTTAGACTGATCCGACTTATGGTTTTCATAAAAATGAAGATTAAAAATCATAAAACTCCCATAGACTCCCATTCACGGAATGTTCAGATGAGCCAAGACTCTGCCAGCTCCAACTGTCAAAATTCAAATCTAAACACCTGCAGCCAATCAGACTCAATCAGACTCCCTTCTATGTACTATTTCTAACCCATTCAAATTCCTTTAAGCTTCCACTCTATCTAATACTATTTCTAATCAGCAACATGCTAATAATGTTAGTATCTTGCTAATCATACTAAGATCATACTATTAACTCGCTAATCATGCTAGCAACGTGCCAGTAACATGCTAATCATGCTATCAACATGCTAGTAAACAGCTAATCATGCTAACAATGTGCTAGTAACATGCTAATCATGCTTATAACTTGTTAATCATGCTAGAAACATGCCAGCAACATGCTAGTAACTTGTTAATCATGCTATCAATATGCTAATAGCATGCTAATCATGCTAGAAACATGCTAATCATGATAGAAACTTGCTAGCAACATGCTAGTAACTTGCTACTCATGCTAGCAACATGCTAGTAACTTGATAATCATGCTAGAAACATGCTAGTAACATGCCTATCATGCTAGAAACATCTTAGCAACATGCTAGTAACTTGCTAATAATGCTAACAACATGCGAGCAACTTGCTAATCATGATAGAAACATGCTAGCAACATGCTAGTAACTTGCTACTCATGCTAGTAACTTGCTACTCATGCTAGCAACATGCTAGTAACTTGCTAATCATGCTAGAAACATGCTAGTAACATGCCTATCATGCTAGAAACATCTTAGCAACATGCTAGTAACTTGCTAATAATGCTAACAACATGCTAGCAACTTGCTAATCATGATAGAAACATGCTAGCAACATGCTAGTAACTTGCTACTCATGCTAGCAACATGCTAGCAACTTGCTAATCATGCTAGAAACATGCTAGTAACATGCCTATCATGCTAGAAACATGCTAGCAACATGCTAGTAACTTGCTAATCATGCTAGCAATATGTTAGTAACATGTTAATCATGGTAGTAACTTGCTAATAATGCTAGAAAAATGCTAGCAACATGCTACAAACTTGCTAATCATGCTAGCAAAATGCTAGTAACTTGCTAATCATGCTAGCAATATGTTAGTAACATGCTAATCATGCTAGTAATTTGCTAATAATGCTAGAAACTTGCTAGAAACATGCTACAAACTTGCTAATCATGCTAGCAACATGCTAGTAACTTGCCTATCATGCTAGAAACATGCTAGCAACATGCTAGTAACTTGCTAATCATGCTAGCAATATGTTAGTAACATGCTAATCATGCTAGTAACTTGCTAATCATGCTAGAAACATGCTAGTGATATGCTACTAACTTGCTAGTCATGCTAACAACATGCTAATCATAATCTGACTTTGTAATCTTACTATTTCTAACTATTTTAGACTGGAAACTCAAACTTAAACTTTTTAAACTCATAGTGTGTTACTAGCATGATTTCTATAAACTACTTTAAACTTTCTAGCTAGGCTTTTTAAAGCCAACATAAAGTTTGCCTACAAACTTTAATATCTAGTTCTAAGGTTAGCATGTTTCTCAGGCTGCTATAAGTGTAGGTTCAGTAATTTCACTTTAATGGCAGTGCATTGGTTCTCTTCATTGCCTTTAAGGAGAAATAACTGAACATAAACATAGGATCCTGATAAAAATGCTCATTTAAGAATCAATTTTCAAACGGCACTTAAAGGCTTTTGCATCTGAGCTCTTCATACAGGCTACAGTAGTCTACTGGTCTTACTGGTTTTAAATAATTTACATTTTTACATGTTTTTACATTGACATTCAGTCTTTTACAGACGCTTTTATCCAAAGCCGTACACACAGCAAGGTATTGTTATATAATAAATAAAAAGAAAACAGATAGAATAGAGAAAGAATAGAGCAAGCTAGTGTTGGAGGTTTGTTAGATTTTGTCACTAAAGTTTTAGTATAAAACAAATGATTCACGATACATGCTCTGAACTTTTTAAAAAAAGAGCTCAAAACTTTTAATCTGAATCAAATGATTCAGGAAAACTCCCAATTTGAATCAGATGATTTGGGAACCTTCTCTGAAGCTTCAATCTGAATCAAATGATGGACGAATCTGCTCTGAAATTTCGATCTGAATCAAATGATTTGGGAACCCTCTCTGAAGCTTCAATCTGAATCAAATGATGGACGAATCTGCTCTGAAGTCCCAATCTGAATCAGATGATTCGGGGACCCACTCCGAAATTTTTATCTGAATCAAATGATTCAGGAAAACCACTCCGAAGTTTCGATCTGAATCAAATGATTCATGAATCTGCTCTGAACTTTTAAAAAAAAGAGCTCAAAACTTTTAATCTGAATCAAATGATTCAGGAAAACCACTCCGAAGTTTCGATCTGAAACAAATGATTCATGAATCTGCTCTGAATTCCCAATCTGAATCAAATGATGGACGAATCTGCTCTGAACTCCCAATTTGAATCAGATGATTTGGGAACCCTCTCTGAAGCTTCAATCTGAGTCAAATGATGGACGAATCTGCTCTGAAGTCCCAATCTGAATAAGATGATTCGGGAACCCACTCCGAAATTTTTATCTGAATCAAATGATTCAGGAAAACCACTCCGAAGTTTCGATCTGAATCAAATGATTCATGAATCTGCTCTGATGTCCCAATGTGAATCAAATGATTGACGAATCCTCTCTGAAGTTTCGATCTGAATCAAATGATTCAGGAAAATCACTCCGAAGTTTCGATCTGAATCAAATGATTCATGAATCTGCTCTGAAGTCCCAATGTGAATCAAATGATTGACGAATCCGCCCTGAAGTTTCGATCTGAATCAAAAGATGGACGAATCCGCTCTGAACTCCCAATTTGAATCAAATGATTTGGGAACCCACTCAGAAGTTTTGATCTGAATCAAATGATGGATGAATCCGCTCTGAAGTTACGATCTGAATCAAATAATTTGGGAACCCACTCCGAAGTTTTGATCTGAATCAAATGATTCACAAAGTAATTAGTGAACCCTCTCTCTGCCTAGCAAAAAAGGCAGGCAAAGCTACATATTATTTAAAAATAATAAATTACTTATCATAAAATATAAAAACCAATTTTGTAATTTTTGTAATTTATTTTAAAGTCTATTTTTACTCATATTTTTTATTTATATTATATTATAAAATATAAAAACAGATTATGTGGTACTACAATGTTTTTTTCTTTTTTTTTTTAAGTGATTACAATTTATTTAATTTTTGTTAATTTAGAAGTATATTTCGTTGTGTAGTCTGGGATAAGGACCTTTTATAAAATAAAATGACAGATTATGTAGTTTTATAGCATTATTTTATAAATAAATGTATTGTTTAAAGTTATTGAGTCTATCAGTCAGTCTATTTAAGTCAATCAATTTAATATTAATGGGTTTTACTGAAACAATCTGGCTTAAAACTGAACTCTTTTTATGGTTTGCATCAATTAATTAAATGGCTCTCAGTGGCAGCAGGTCTGTTAGCATGATGAGCTGCTGAAGTTTGTTTATCTGCATCTCTAGGCAACCGCTGTCCTCGTCTTACCACTGAAGCTGTGTGTGAATGAATCCCGATGGACAGGAAAACATTTAGCACATGATCTGCTCCCTGCTGATTTCCACAGGATTAAAGAAATTAACTGTAAGACAATAACTACAGTAAAATGGCTTTAGCAAGCGGACATTGGGTTGACAAGGAAGCTGCAGGAGTCCCACCAAGCCCCAGGTGAGTTCATTCTGCCTGCAAATGTTCATAAGGAGAAATAATAAATAAAATAAGCATCTTATATGCAGATATGGCCATGCGATGACTGTAGCAGGAAATATCGCTTTCTTGTTTGGAGGAGCATCCAGCGCAATCACAGAGGTGTGTGAATTCAAGAAACTATTATAACTCTTCTTTTTTCATAAAGATTATTGACCCAAACATAGTGCTTGTGTTTTTTATCCTTAGGAAGATCCTCCAATATATCTGAATGACTTTTACATGATTACAGGTACAATATTTCATTGTTACACATATGTAAAGGCATTCAAGTGCATCTTTTCAGGTGTATTTTTCTTGTGTTTTAGTTTCGCCTCATCGAGTTACATGGGAGCTGATGCCTCAGAAAGGCGACGTTCCCACAGTAAGAGAAGGACACACTTTATGGTAATGAGAGAGTACATATATTAATATTTAAACTAAAACCTCCGCTGTTCAAAATGTGAGGTCAGTAAAGTCTCTTCTGCTCACCAGGGCTGCATTTATTTGATCTAAAATACAGTAAAAACAGTAGAGATGCATGTAAAAACACACGCAGGTATATATTAAAGAAAAATATGTTGTGTATATATATTAATTAGCACAAATTCCTAGTATGGGAAACCATACCTGGTCACATGTCACGTCCTTTCCTTTCCTTTCCTTATATATTATAAAATGTAAGAATATGAATATATAAATGTATAAAAAGTTTAATATTTTTTTAAATATATACTGTATATATTATACACTATATATATACACACACAATTAATTTTATATTTTAAATATATATATATTATTTCAATATTTAAAAATGATTTAATTATGAGTATTTTCCCTCCACGTATGATGTATAGTGATATAGTTTTTCCACTGTGCATTATAAATTTAAAAAATGAATAATAATAAATTACAAAAATACAATAAATTATTTATTATCAAATATTAAAACAATTGTAAAATTGTTACAGTTTGTAATACATTTATTTAATCAATAATACAGTACATTTGTAAAATATTATTGCAGTTTGAAATAACTGTTCTATTCTAAAATGCCAATTTTCTGATTGTTATCAATGTTGAAAACAGTTGTGCTGCCCAATATTTTTTTGAAAACTATGATACATTTAATTTTTCAGGATTTTTTGATGGATAGAAAGTTCAAAAGAACAGCATTTATTTTAAATAGAATCTTTAGTAATATTATAAATGTCTTTACTGTGACTTTTGATCAATTTAATACATCCTTTAATATACATTTCCTTTCAAAAAAATTTACTGGCCCCAAACCTTTATAGAGTAGTGTGTATGTACATAAAAAAAACACTTCTTCTTGATAATAAATCAGAAGTGTATCATCAAAACACGCTTCTCCTGTTTTCCCCTGTAGCGTTGTCAAAGGGAAACTGTACTTGTTCGGAGGCTCTTCACATCCTGAAGCTAAAGAGTGTCTCCCAGGCGTGTATTGCTTTGACATTGGTGAGACTCTAAACCTTTTCTTGTGTGAATGCCTGTGACTTTAGATGAAACTGAGCAGCTTGCGTTGATGTGTATTGTCAGTGACGTTGATGTGGGAGAAGCTAGAGACGGGTGGAGTGTGTCTGCGGTCTCTGAGACACAGCGTAGCGGCTCTGGGGGAGAATATCTATGTGTACGGAGGGCTTCTGGACGGCGTCCCTACAGATGACCTCATGATGTTCAACACCGGTCAGTGCTGTGAGGACTTCACCTGTCTCAGACACTGGACTGCATTATTTGATGTGTTCAGTTATATTTGTATTTGTGTTTAAAGTGCCCCTATTATGGGTTATGAAGGTTCATATTTTGGTTTTGGGAGTTTGGTTTCATGTTCTTATAATATGTATTTATTTTTTTGTTCAGCGACTCCCTAACGATTCGTTCAGCGATTCATTTTCCAAACCTCTCCATTGATTTAAAGCAGTGTTTGTGAGCTTTTAACGCTCCAAAAGCGGCACCTAGTGGTGAAGAATGATTTTGCATTTTCATTCAGACCAATATGCAATATGCTAATGTCTTATTTTGATGTCAACATGGCTTGGGACTCATTTTAAAAATGACTCGTTTCAATGATTCAAAGTCGACTCTTTCTTTTGAGAGACAATATCTTTATACACGGTGCACTTTTAGATTTAAAACTTTTCAGGATGTTTTCCTTCACTTAGAGCTGAGTTACACACTGCATGAAATCTTCCGTTTTTTAAAAATGCATAATAGGGCACTTTAAGTTAACAATTCAGAGGCCTCTAAATGATCAAACCTTTGCTGATAAACCTATCACACTCACACACAATCTACTTCATGTCTTCTGATTGAAAGAGTTTTTATCAAGCAAAAGGTCTTTTAGTTTAACCACGAGCTTCACATGTCTTTTTTTCTGCTGTCAAATCTGATTTTAATCAAGTAAACAGAATAACTGTAGTAATATCTCCAGATGAACTCTTACTGGACTGAAGCAGCTCAGCTTTTCTTGATCCTCCATCAATCATGTTTCTAGTAAAATTAGTTTGTCTCAAATCTGATCTTCAGGATCTTTTGAGGAGCTTTACTTTCACTGTTCCTCAGCGGAGCAATGATCTTCACAAGCCTCCAAAACATCTCACATCTTCTGAGGAGCCTTTATTTCTTCATCTCTCAATCAGCATTGAATTATCTTACTGAGACATATTATTGGAGCTATAGAGTGACAGCTGATATTTATATCATTTTTTATGTAAATCTGCCAAATTTTTTATAAAGTTCTCATTGATTTACATTACAAGCATCAGACTTTCATCAGTCCATATAAATATCAGCATCTTGCATCACCACGTTGCATATTTCTGCTCAGTATTTTACTCCATATTCTCACTATATCAGACTATATCAGAAAGAAAGGGAAAAAAAATCAACTTCAATTATTTAATATGCAAGGCTTGACTGTGTTAAGCTGTGGTTCTCATGTTGTTCTAAACTAAATACACCACGAAAGTGAAAATGTAAGGCTTCACCCTAGTAAAAAAAAGTAATATATTTAAAATCTATTTATTTCATACTAAGTATAGTTCAAATCTATTAACATATTTACTGACAGATAACTCGAGACCTGAATTAAACTTGTGCACAATGCATATTTCTTATTAATAAGCCTAAAATGCGTGTTTATGTCACTTTTAATGAGGATTGTGTAATATTTCCCTTTCAATGCTAAATATTTAAAGTGTATCTAAAGTATACTTGCAATAGTTCCACTTTAGCACAAATATACTAAGTATGTCTTTAATTGTACTCCTGGATTAAAGTGCATTAAGTACAATATTAGTTGTAATTTAGCACACTTTTAAGTATACTAAAAGTACAATTGCATGGCATTTTAATAAGTACATAAATATGAAAATGTATTTGTAGTATCCTGAGCATGAAATAAATGTAATTGAAATACATTTAAGTATATTTGTTTTTCACTAGGGGCATTCACTGATAATTGTTGTAATTTTGGCATTAACTGTTTTATTAGTAACTTAAAGTATGTTGATGCTTTTCTTTTTTCAGTGTCGTTAAATTGGATGCCTATTAAAACTACAGGAGCTCTGCCTTCAGCAAGGTAAAAACTGATCTGACTGTATATTAAACTGTGCAGAAAAATTTATAAAAGAGCATGTATTGTAACTTGAGCAGGGTCTCAGTTAGGGATGGGTATCGTTAAGGTTTTAACGGTGTTACTACTTTTATCGATACCACTTATCGATCCGGTACTTCAACGGTACTCTTATCAGTACTTCTTGTTGTGCTTTTAATATTAAAAAAATTATAATAATAAAAAACTAATTGAGAACAGAATTAACAACACTTAATTTTTTTTAATGTAAAATAGTAATCTGTAGCCTAACAAAAACACAAACAAAACAAATGATTGTAAAACAAATAAATAAACACAACAATTTTCCTGTAAAGCAATGGACAGTGGTTACAGTCGGGGCATGCAGGTAGGCTGCAAGAGGACAACAGTTTTTAACTGCAGCTTTAACCAAAAAAGTTGCAAAATGCAGCTAAACAATCAGCTTTGGCTAATGTTTGTTTTATTGGAACACATTCAGATAAATTAGTTAACTGTGTTTGGGATTAAAAGTAACAAAAGTTTGGAAGCTCTTGCAATGTACACTAAATAAAGTGAATGTATTTCATCACTACAAATTAAGCTCTGCTTTATATCTTAATTTCCCCTGTTTTCTATTATCTTTGCTTTATTTCTTAATAAGCACTACTATTAAGACTATTTTTAATGTAACCAAAATGTGTGTTTATTAAATTATTAACATTATTATAACATACTAATTTAGAGAGACCTTGTGTGATGTTTATGTCTGTCACGGGTGTATGCACGAAGCACAAGGCGAAGACTCAGCGTTGCGTTGAACATAAATAGAACACAAAGATACACATACACCAGAAAGTAACCTTAAGGATCCACAGTACAAGACAAAACACAACGGGCTTATATACACAAGGGGAAACTACGGACAGGTGAGGAGCACAGGTGGGACGGGTTCATCACTCAACTAAACAAGAACCGGAACAAGACCATAAAAGGACACACAGGAAATCATAAACGAAACCAAAGACATAGAACTAGTGACATCAAACACAGACAAGGGCGTGACAGTGTCGTTATTTTGGAAGACTGCTAGCATAAGTAATTATAAATGTTTTCTTATGTGAGATTTTTTTATTTTAAAGACGTGCATGAAAGCCGTTCTTCTGTCAGATGCAGTTTAATGAGTAAAAACGAGCTGTCCCGATTCAGTGTCTGCGGTCAGGTGAGATGTTGATAGGTTTATTGTCAGTGACATTATTCTATCATTATTTTCGTAACTGGTTATGAAATAAAAAGTCTCTCAGAAAAGCGAACTATCCTGTCCTGCCAGATGTTATGCCGTGTTCGTTGCGCACATAAATTAGCTTTGTTTTTATTCTCTAACTATATATATATATATAGTGGGTCGTGGCTTGATGACCATGAAGGCCAAACCAGTTGAAAACCACTGCTTTAGATCGTTCGGTTCTCTCCGCCATCGTCAGTCTATTAAGCGCGATCTTTGGTGTTGTGCGTCACGAGCTCTGTACTTGAACCTATGTGCGGAACAGACGGACATTTCTCGCGTGAGATTGCCAATAACAAGTGCAGGCAAATGTCTTTAATATTATCGCAAATTAGAAAAGGTTAAAGCCCGGGATCTCACCTCAGTCGTGGTATTGAAGGAGGAGAGAGCGCTGGTTATTCATTCCCCCCACCCACAATCCCTGTCGGAGCTGGGACTCAAACATTTATTCATTTAGCAGACACTTTTATTATTTCATCTTGCAGACCACGAAATAGCAATTGATTTACAGATGAGATGCAAGAACAGAAGTATAAAATTATTATTACTTATTATATTTGATGACACAACCCTGCTACATTTTGGCTTCTCTGTGTGCACATACTGTATTTTGATGCAGCTAAATTCTCAATAAATCTGTTTTCGTTGATACTGTTTCTGTTGTCATAAAACAG
>JAUMHE010000002.1:2044925-2070254 GCA_032359235.1 Enteromius mattozi | reverse complement strand
TATATAAATGTATGTGTGTGTATTTATGTATATATAATAGATATACATATATTCTGTAAACAAAAAAGTTATATATATATATATATATATATATATATATATATTCAGTGCTTTTTTATTTATAAATAGACTACACTGTAGTGCATGTCAGTGTTATATTATTTGCATACTGTTATAGTATTAATATTTAGAAGTTTTATAATGTTTATAATTTTTTTACTTTATCATTAATGTATTATAATTATAATACAATTATAATATATTATAATTTTAGTACTTTAGCTTCAACCTTTCAGTTAGTTGGCTGAAATAAAATATATATTTTTTTATTTCTTATATTTTTTCTGATATTTGCCTTTTATTTTTTTTCTCACTCTGTATTCTCCATATATATAAGAACTTTTCATATTTCTTATATGCGCGCACACACACACATATAATGTATAATGTTTCAAAAAGGTTTGTTTTTTCTAGAAATACACTTTTTATTTGATTTTTGAGCCAAAAGCTAAACTGCATTTTTGCATTAAATACTCTCTTGAAAGTCTAATTGGAGCCAGGCGTAGCTGAATGAACAGTGATTTTCTCTCACTGTAATGAATGAAATCATCTCTACAGGAGCCGCTCACACTGAACTCACATTCAAAACTCTGGCAAACGTCTCGTTTCATGCGTGGAGAGACTGACAGCTGTTTAACATTTCAACATGCCGGTCTTTATTTATTGATTGGGTGTGAATCTTCCAGGAGGACGTGCTCCAGGAGCAGGAGAGGCTGAAAGAAGAGCAGTGCAATATCCAAAAACGCAGTGAGCAGCTCCTGTCCATTATGCAGCAGTTCAAAGGCATGTGAAGACACTGTCTCCATGGCAACCACAGAGAGAGACGGCCGGAGTTTTGTTTGGGAAACTGCGAGATTATTGATGCCACTCCCTTACGGAGAGAGATTTGGGTTCATCTGATGGTTGATGATTTACTTATTCTGTGTGTGTGTGTGTGTGTGTGTGTTAATGAACGTCACAGGCGACCTCATTACCAGAGATACCTGTAGAGCACAGGATGCTTTGTGACGCGTGTGAAAAGATGAAGATGAACATGATGAAGTAAACTGAGGTTTAACACCAAGCCCCATGTCTTTATTTTCAAGTTTCTCCACAAACTTGTGTTTTATATCATTTGACAGAAGCTCGAGACCCTTGGGTCACTAAATCTTGACCAGATATCAGTTATGAAAAAATGGTAGACCAGGAATTATTTTTTATGTAATAACATTGAACTTATTTTTACTTTTTACAAGATGCTGTTAGTCAAAGCAACTTTCAAAACAGGTCATTTTAATTACAGAAAAAAATATTAAAGTAATTAAAATTAATATTAATTATTCAGAAAAATATGACTATTATATGAAAATGTATTACAACAAAATAAATATATAATAGGCTATGTGAACAGTATATAATCTGTCCCAAATATATATAATCTAATATTTTTAATAATTTTTTTAATAAACTTTATAAACTTTTATCTGACCTTACAGAGTGAAACATCTACAAAAAATAAACTAAACATATAATATGACTTTATATATATATATATATGTGTGTGTGTGTGTGACAATTTTATGAAAATGCATTGCATAATAAATGTATAATATGCACGTAATAAACGTAATACAGTAATTCCAAAATATAAATAATTGTATAAAATATAAATAAGTTTCTATAATTATTTCTATTTTTATGTAAATATATATAATTAATTTTTTTTTTCAAGTACATTTTTATCTGATGTTATCATCTTAATATACTTATTTCATGCATTTTAAGGACTTGAGAAAGAAAAAAAGAGCAAAAATCAATTAAACTTTTTTTAAAACAAATTACAATCCCTGATTTTTTGAAAATGTTCATAAAATCAACAAAAGTAAATCTTAATAAACATATTGATACGTAATATTTCATAACACATAATTTTGAGTGAATATTTCATTATATTTATTAGGTTTAAAAAAAAAAAAATACTACACAGACCTTTATGAAATATAAAACTGCGTAGGATTTGGTGAGTTCATAAACTGCTTCTCATTTAAAGTATAGCACCGTCCAGCCCATTAAATTACAGACTTTGTCTATTGTCAGTGGGTTTTTGAGGGGACAGTCATGTCTCCCAACTCCTGTCGCAGTGCTTGCGCATGCGCACACGTCCTCGCCCAGCCGAGCCGAACGCGGCCGAAGAAAGCCGAAGAGAAACGGTCGGCGGCGCACTATTTGGCAGGAAGGCTTCGCGCACAGCGCCAGCGGAGCACTATATGGCAGCGGAGGAGGGGAGGGCAAGAGCTCGGCCGCATTCGGGGCCGCCTGCGCTCATCAAACGCTGCTCATTGAACACACAGTGAGGCAGAGCTGGAGTGGAAATATTTTTTATGCCGCAATATGCGTGAATTTCTAAAATAAACCCGGGGTAAGCGAGCATCCATGCCACAAACGCCACATTTATGCATTGCACTTGAATAAAAAGCCGAAATGCGACAAGATTGAGCTCAGAGCTGCAGTGGAGGGAGTGAAGTGGGTTTTGGGGCGACGCTTGATCCAGACGTTTCTGCTGAAAATGTGTTTCTTGTGCTTCCTTTGTTTCTGCTGCGGGATTGTAAATAAGAGCTTGAGCCAAAATGGCGGCTGGAGCCGTTGAGCTGCGTCGAGCTATGAGCTATTGCACTGCGTTTAGTCACACAGTTTTATCATTTAACGCTCTTTTATGGCTTCCTTTCCCTCTTGGATGATTTGTATGCAGTCGGAGCAGTTAGAATAAGATACCTGGCTGCGTTGGTGGTGAATATGTAGCGTTTAATGTAGAGAGTTAGCGAGATGGACTCAGTTAGCCAGACAGATTTTAATGTTTCTAATGACAAATTGCGATTTTGTGTTCACAAAACGCGCACTTATTGCTCTTTTCTGCCTTGTTTTGTTCATTAAATGGCTAAATACGGTGTGTATGCAATGTAATGCTTGCTTTAGTCCTCCATGTTTGCTGGTATCTCTCTGTAATGCCTCTTTTCTTCAAAAAGGATGCTTTTGTACACATGCAAGCTCTTTTTCATGTGTGTAAATTTGCTTGTTGGACAACTTGCAGTGCTGCTTGTCATCTTGCCTGTTAAAAGCAGCACTGAAATCCAATCTGGCCAACTGATCTCACTGCATTGTTGAAGCTTCTGGCCAATTTGAAATGTAAGGTCTTGAATTCATTAGTCTCATCTGATGCTCAGTGATCAGGTTGCATTGAGAAAGTCTGCTAAATTTCCATGAGGAACAATGACATGAATCATTCTGGGGGTTTGTTTGGAAGGGGGCGGCGGTTCATTTGTATTTCATGACAGTCTGCTGAAGAGTTTTGTAGGGCACCTCTGGAGGATTAATTGATCAATTAGGCTTGTAAAGGAGAGATTACAGCAGAGAAACAGCCACTGCGGTGGGCTTGATTTAAGCCTTTATTTAGCATCTGAATTGCACTTTTTTTGTGGACCAACCACTCCAAAAAAAGCAAAACGTAAGCATATATATGCAAATCTGTAATGCTTGTATGTCTTGTTCTCCTGTGCTCTTTACACATCCTCGTGGCTCTAAAACTATCATTTTCCTTTTATATCCTTGGTTTAAATTGGTCAGTCCCATGTTATGAATACTGTTCAATAACACCATTTTTCTGCATCATTGAGCTGTAAATTCCCTGGCTTTAATTGCATTCAGCATTGTCAGACTCTGTTATTATAGCAGCCACTGGCCAACATTTGATACAGCTCAGTACTTTTGCCTCTACAGCCAAAATATATTAGATTCTCATACGCTGGAAAATGCATTTATTGCATATACAGAATTGCTCCATCATCCATGTGCAGGTTTTTAACCCAACACCGTTGAGTTCAGTTATAGCCATGATTTTGACAGCATTGGAGATCCATTATCATGAGTGTAGGGTTATGTAAAATATGATTAACTTCAGCCACAGGGAAAAGTGTGGGCCATACCTGTCAAGAACATGTCTGAGTCTAGTTTCACCTCAGAAAAGAAGAAATATTTTTAGCAGTTTTATCCTAGATTTTAATGTGAAAACAAAGACTGCATTTGTGCATTATGGTTGTATTTGCTTTTAATTGAAGTTGCATTGAAGAAAAAATCAATGCAGTTGAGTAAAAATACTATAATTTAGAGTAAGAACCACCATTTGGATGCAAAACTTAAAATAATAAAATAAAAATGTAACACCTTAACTTTTAAAATAATTTCCTTAACACTGAATTTTAACAGTTTTGTACGTTGGGCTGAAATGTCTTTGTGTTTTTGTCAATTTCGCCCAACGATATGAAAAATATAATGCAATAAGAGTTGCTCTGAAAGGTGCATGAGAGATGTTTTAAATATATTGAGGACAAAACATTGTCAAGTGACTTAACAACTTTAGCATCATCCTAACATCTTTATCTAAAAGTAACAAAAAAGGAAGACTGACCTTGAGTTAATGTTCTGGTCTAGCTTGTTATTTTCATGGCAGTTACAGACTGTAAAATTGAAAATGGAAGCGTTATTGTTTGAGCCCAGCTGTGTTGTAAAATAGCAATAAATGCATGTGCTAGTGTATTTTTTGTGTTTTACACACACACACAAATATTGCCGTTGGATTGCGCCAGGTCATGTCCATGTGCAATGGGCTGTTTTATAAAAGATGTTATGGTTTTGATTCAGTTGGACGGTCTGGTAGAATAAATGAGTTTGCTGTCGTCTGGCCGGCTGATGTGGTGTAAGGAAGCCCCGAGCTCCCTGTGCTTGTAGCATACTCCTGTTGTGTTGTATAACGGCGTCTGCTTGGCTTCCTGAATAATGCAAGTCTCATGTCATGGCTCATCTGCTCTGGTTGCTTTGGTATTTTGAGTGTTGGGACATCAGATGGGTGCAATTTTTAATGAATGCCGATTTGCAAAGCGTAAACCTTTACATGAGTGAGAGTCACATATGTGAGCCTGGAGCACAAAAGCAGTCATATTAGCACTGGTATATTAGTAATAGCCATTATATGGGTCAAAATTATCCATGCCCAAAATCATTAGGATATTAAAGGGCTGGTTTTTAATTACTCACCTTCGTGTCGTTCCAAACCCATAAGACCTTTGTTCATCTTCAGAGCACAAGTTAAGATATTTTTGATGATATCAGAGAGCTATCTGTCCCTCCATAGACAGCAGCACAACTGAAATGATCCCAGATCCAGAAACATAGTAAAAACATCTGTAAATCAGTCCGTGTGACATCAGAGGATCAACTCTAGTTTTGCCGTTCTACGAGAATACTGTTTTTTGCGCAAAGAAAACAAAAATAACATCTTTTAAACACCATTATTCTCCTCCTGACTTACGTTTTTAGCCATTTTAGAGAGTATCATATTGCAATCTTTAACGTATTTAACGTAATCAGTCTTGTTTACATCCGGGTGAAAGCGTACGCATGAACGTAATCTGTGGTTCGTAATCTGTAATCTGATGGCTGGGTTTGGAACGACACGAGGGTCGACTCTTTAAGTAAAGATCATGTTCCATGAAGATACCGTTAATAGATCCAAACTTACATTTTTGATTAATAATATGCATTACTAAGAACAAAAGCATTGCAAAGAGTTGTATCTCAGACAAATATTGTCGTATCCTAACAAACCAGACATCAATAGAAAGCTTGTTTATTCAGTTGATGTTTAAAACTCAGTTTGACCCTTATGACTGGTTTAGTGGTTCAGGGTCACATATGAGCCTGTTTACCATGTTTTCTTTTATGTTTCAGGATTCAACTTTTCAAGTATTGTCTGAAATATGTTTCACAGGAATCGTTCATCCAAAAATGAGCATTCTGTCATTGTTTACTCCCCTTGAATGACTTGATTTGTTCTGTGGAACATAACTGTATTTGGTAGAATATTGACAAGCAAACAGTTTGGGTTTCCATTGACTTCCATTGTACGGATAATTAAAATGTGACTCTGCGTTCCCTGAGCATTTTAGAAACGTTTAAGGCAAGACACCACAGGTGAATAGAAATGGAAAATAAAAATGAACTGAGAGATATTAACATAATAATGTTACGTTTGAATATGCAAACAAGCCATTAGTATATATTTGAATGTGCACTAATTTGATGAAATCTGAACATTGGGTAAAACCAGGTTCATAATTCTTGTTTGGCTTTGCTGAGATATTAAAGGTTTTTAAAGAAGGCATTTAAACTCTACTTTTTGCTGACAAAGAAAAACAAGCTTATTGAGCATGTCCTTGTAACTGAAATGTACAGATGCCAAAAGATAAAGTCAAATACAATTTGGGGGAATGAAATGAACAACCCTTCAGTAAAAACCTTCAGAGTGTAGATATGAATAAAACTGTAAACTTTAGTGTATGAAAGGGCTGCTGAAATGGAAAAAAAGTCATTTTGAGAAATGGCCCCTCAAAGATATATACTGAAATTGAAGTTTATGGACTCAAAAATAGATAAATGTGCAATAATAAAATCATTGTGAATGATTATATGAACAAACACCATATAAAGTAGTTAAAACAAACTCATTTTTATTCAATTTAATTTTAATTTAATTAAAACCTTTGTAATTTAAATAAAAAAATGCAAATTGATAAAGTGTTATATATTATATGTCTGTTGTAACACTATAAACAGGCAGATAGACCAATATCTCAAAACGGACCACATGCTTGTAGTGTCTTGTCTTAAAGGGACAGTTCACTTAAAAATTTTAATTATCATTTACTCACCTTCAACGTGAGTTCCAGTGTATTTTTCTTTTTCTTCTTTTGAAAGTAAAATATATTTTGAAGATTATTGGTAACCAAAACAGTTAATGGTCCCCATTGAAACAACAGATTATACCGTTTTTAATGTAAATAGACTGCGGTTTTATTTAAAAGTTTGTCTGATTTATTTAAAAATGTATCAATAAATTTTACTTTTTTTTTTTCTAGTGTACATCTAACATCCTTTATAGCCTTCTGTTAATTGTATACTTGTATAATTTATTCGGAGATGGCCATGAAAATAACCTTGATGCTGGCATGGTGTTAAAAAGTGAATAAATTAATGATTGTCCCCATTGACTTCAATAGTATGGAAAAAATAGAAGGCAATGGCAACTGTTTGGTTACCAACATTCTTCAAAATATCTCTTTTTGTGTTTGACATAAGAAATTCATAGAGGCTGTTTCACCATTGACTTCCATAGTAGGAAGAAAAATACTATGGAAGTCAATGTTGACTCAAAACAGCCTGGTGACAAACTTACTTCAAAATATCCTTTGTGTTCAGCAGAACAAAGACATTCATACAGGTTGAGAACTACTTGAGGATGATGGATTTTCATTTTTGGGTGAACTGTTCCTTTAAGGGGGTGAGTAAATGACACAATTAAAATGTTTGGGTGAACTATCCATTCAACATATTTGACCTTATTTTCCATGCTGCTTTTTTTTAACGTTTACATTTTAAGATCCAACTTAGTAGTCTATTTATTAATATTTCACATAAGCTTCATGAAGTTGTTCTCCTCCGCTGTAAATCACATGTAATTTAGCTCTTGTGGCTCGTTAATGTTTCTAAACGTTCCTGTGTTTTTTCAGGTTGCTGGAGCCCTTCTGAAGGAGGCGTGGATCAGTTCCCATCTGCGCGGGCCCTGAGAGGGCGACCCGTCCGGCGGGCATCGGGCGAGCGCGTTACATGCCAGCGCTTTTTCTTTTCTTTTGACCGCCCCCTTTAGGTTAAAGCCCTGTGCCCTGATACAGCCGATATCTTGACCCTAGTGCTGCAGCCGGGCTGCTCCTCCACACACAGATGAATGAAGACCCCATTCGGGAAGAACGCGGCCCAGAGACCCAGAGCTGATGCAGGTTTGATCCTTTGATTTCTGAAGAGCGTCCTCTGAAATGTCTTTAATATTAACCATGTTTGCTGTGTCTGTGATTGAAGGGCATGCTGGTGTCTCTGCAAATATGATGAAGAAAAAGAATTCTCATAAGTAAGTTTTCTTTTGATTGTCTTTTAGGGCTGAATTTTAAATCATAATTCTTATTTTACATTGTTTTATATATATATAAGCTCATATTGATCATAATATAGTAATAATACTTATTTTTATTTTCTTGCGTTTTAGTACTGAACGTGAAGTATACTATTTTAGTAATATTTTTAAAATGTTACACTTACATCATGAATATAAAATTATAATTTTTAGTTAAATATTAGATAAATCTTTTTGTTTGTGTGTGTATTTTAGGGATGAATCTGTGAATGAGTTTTATTATTATAATATTATATTAATATTATAAACTTGTTCATATTGATCATAATAAATATAACACTTCTGAATAATAGTAATTATCATAGTTAAATTTTAAAATTGTGTGTGTGTTTATTTAGTTATGTATTGAACACAAAAATATGAATTAGATTGTTTTTTGTTTTTTTTTTTATTGTTTTTAATAATAATTATGCTTTTGTTGTTGTTTGTTTTATGTCTGAATATATACATATGAATAAAATTACATTATTAACTTTTTAAAAATCCATATTGATCATGAATGACAATTTAAAAAAAAATTATAATAATCTTCGGTGACATTTTAGGTTAAAGATTTTTCTGTATTTTATTTGTTTAGCAGATTGAACACTTTAATATAATATAAACACTTGAATATGACATTTTAATTGTTTTAATATATTATTATTTTTAAAACATTTAAGTTTAATTCATATTGTTTGCAACAAATATTCATGTATTTAATAATAATAATAATAATAATAATAATAATTTTTGCTTGTTTTTTGAAGTGAATGCATAAATATGAAATATTACATTTAATGTCACTGATTGTAATAAATCGTAACTATTATGTTTGTTATACTATATTATTTTTAATATATTATAATATTTTAAAATATTAACCTCATTGATAATACTGATTATAATAAATATAGTCATTATAATTATTAATTTATATTAATTTATAACGATGAATGTTAAAGCATAAAATTAATAGAAGCTGAAGTATTTACTTAGTCATTTAAAAATATTTTCTCTTTTATGATGAGATCTATACGACTATCCCAACCAGTACCATTTGGATCAAGTGTTGTGTTTGTTGTTTTGTTGAAGTGACGCCCTTCACCTTGAAACTGGTTCAGAGCTCAGCGTCTGGGGACTGTAAGAGCTCTAATTTAAGAGCGATGCTAATGCTAATGTTGACGATCTGACAGGAAACACAAAAGCAGCGTAGGCCCCACCAAAGCAGTGGCTCAGCCGCGGAGGAACATCGTGGGCTGTCGGATCCAGCACATCTGGAAGGAGGGCAGCGGCGCGGCGTCGCAGTGGAAAGGCACTGTTTTAGACCAGGTGCCCGTCAACCCCTCGCTCTACCTGATCAAATACGACGGCTTCGACTGTGTCTACGGCCTGGAGCTGCATAAAGACGAGAGGGTGCAGGGACTCGAGGTCCTTCCAGACAGACTCGGTACCTGCTTTTCTTCATTTACTGACAGCACACATACTGTAGAAAGAAGAGTGAAAATAGTGCAGCTGGCCAGCAGTTTATTATTCTATTATATCAATGTTTTTCAAATGTTGCACTCATGTTGTTCTTTTCATATATGCATTTATTTAATTTATTTAATATGCATTTAATTATTTTTATTAGTAGTATTGTACTAATATTTTTTTGTTCTAAGATTGCTCATAATTAATATAACATTTATAAATTTGATAATTATCAGAGGAGGGCTCAATGTGTGAATATGTATGTAATTATTTTTATTAATAGTTGTTGTATTGTGTTAATATTTTTTAAAAAGTTGCATTATTATAAAAAAAAAAATTTTGCTCATAATTAAGATGACATTTAATAATTATTTTCAAATTGGGATAATTGTGTGAATTTGAATTTTGTTATTATTATATTAATATATTTTTTAAATGTTGCACTCAATAATTTATTAATAATTATAATTCTGAGTTAAATATTAGGTGAAGCTTCATTTTTCTGATAGTGTTTTAGGGCTGAATGTGATTTATATCAATTTTAAATTGTATTAATATTTTTTAAATGTTGCACTCATTGCTCAATAAATATAATATTTAAATTCATGCATGTTATAATTTTTATAATTAATTTTTATAAACAGAAGCACTTTTTTTTTTGAATGTGTGAATATATTATTATTATTATCATACATAATTTTCAGAATTAAAAATAATGCTAATCAATTTTTATTTTAGGGCTAAATGTGTAAATATTAATTAAACTATTATATTATTTCATTAATAATTTTTTTTAAAATGTTGCACTTATGTAGCTCAATAAAGAAAACATTTATTACATTTATTTTATTAATTTACTAAGTGAAATATTAGCTGAAGCATAATTTTTCTGTTTGTTTTAGGGCTGACTGTGTGAATGTGAATATAATTATATTAATATTTTTACAATGTTGCCCATAAGATTTAAGAATTTAATAAATATAGGAATCAGAGTTAAATATTAGGTCATTGTTATTAATATTAATAATCTTTAATATAATAAATATTCTTAAATAACAAAAATCCTTTGTGATTCTTCATCAAACAAACTCTATTTTAAATCTTGATCATGTTCAGTTGTCACATTGTGGCGCTGAATTAAAGTCACAGTGTAAATCTGAAGCATCTCTGATGGACTTCTCTGAACATGACTGATCATGCACAGCTATAAATCATAAATCAGGAGTGAATTATTGAACTCTCACTCATGCTGTCTCGTGTGTGTTTCAGCCTCGACGCGCATCAGCGACGCTCATCTGGCCGACACCATGATCGGGAAAGCCGTGGAGCACATGTTCGAGACGGAGGACGGCACTAAGAATGAGTGGAGGGGCATGGTCCTGGCCCGGGCGCCCATCATGAACACGTGGTTCTACATCACGTACGAGAAAGACCCGGTGCTCTACATGTATCAGCTGCTCGACGACTACAAAGACGGGGATCTGAGGATCATGCCAGACTCCAGTGAGTGCTGAAATAATGGGTTAAAACTGTGCTGACTGCTCTTTACCTTTGACCTCTGTAGTGGATTGATAGTAGCAGAGATAGACCAGTAGAGGTTTTCATTGTTTTAATGCTCTTTGTGTCAGCACGGATGCACAAAATTCATCGAAAGTGACAGTGAAGGCATTTATAATGTTATTTATGATTTCTATTTCAAATGAATGCTGTTCTTTTAAACTCTCTATTCATCAAAGAATCCTGAAAAATAAAATGTATCTCAGTTTCCACAAAAATATTGTGCAGCACAACTTTTTTCAACACTGATAATAATCAGAAATGTTTCTTGATCAGCAAATCAGTATATTATGATTTCTGAAGGATCATGTGACACTGAAGACTGGAGTAATGATGCTGAAAATCCAGCTGAACATCACAAATAAATTACAGTTTAAAAGAGATTCACATAGAAAACAGTTCATTTAAATTGTAATAATATTTCACAATTCTATTGTATTTATGATTAAATAAATGCACAGAAATATGAAAATATCCAACCACAAACTTTCAGAAGCTTAATTCTCGTGGTATTATTGTAATTACTAACAGTAGATTATTGTTATAATTATTTATAATGTTATGTATTGTAATTTAATATTATATATTATATATATTAATTATATATATAAATTATTATTATTATTATTATTATTATTATTATTATTAATAATAATATATTATTAATACTATCATATTATTATATAAAATTATATGTTTGTATAAAAAAAAAAATATATATATATATATATATATATACTAAAATATTATATAGTTATTGTACAATTAAATGTTAATATTTATTTAACATAGAATTTATTTATTATTACTATTGTGATCATTTGTGTGTCATTTTAATCTTATAATTTGGAGCTTCTCAGAAATACACATTTTTATCAGAATTATGAATTGTTTTAATATTACTGAAGCTTGTTTCCACCAAGGGATGGTCATTAAAATTTTTTACAATTACCATATAGTCTTTCCTCTTACAATTCTACAAAAACAAAAAAAGTCAGAATTTATAACTTTTTTTGAAGTTTATATTTGGCTAGAAATGCAAAACAAAAAAAAAGACAGAATTGTGGGATAAAAAAAAACGTACAACTATTTTCAGGCTTTTTCTTCTGAAAATAAAAAGCAAATACATTATACTATTTTATTTTATGAGTTTTATTTGATTTATTTTCAGTGTGTTATGGGATGTGCAGTGGTTTTTATGGTTCTGAGGGTCTATATTAATGATGTTTTGCGTGTGTTTCAGACGACTCGCCCCCGGCGGAGCGTGAGCCGGGAGAGGTCGTGGACAGCCTCGTGGGGAAGCAGGTGGAATACGCCAAAGAGGACGGCTCTAAACGAACTGGCATGGTTATCCATCAGGTGGAGGCCAAGCCCTCTGTCTACTTCATCAAGTTCGATGACGACTTTCACATTTACGTCTATGACCTGGTGAAAACATCGTAAGGCGCAGCACGGGACGAGGAGAGGGGGAGGAGTTTCACGCAACCATGTGATCCACACACAAAAAAAAAAAAAAAAACGTTTTTTGCCAAAAGTTCTCTCGGAACATTTCTCGCAACATCTTTTGGAAGTGGAACGCTGGATATTTCGGTGGATTACCGCTAGTCAAATGTCTCTTATCGTTGTAGGATGAACGGACATCACATCCCCCGACATACGCGTAGCTTCACATTTCAGAGGTTCGTCTCGAGCATTTCCCATTCCTGTTGGTTGTTACGAAGATGTTCGCTGGGAAAATCCCATCTGGGCCGCCGTGGGACGATAAAGTGTTCATCTGTTGGACTGTTACAGCTCCTCCTTGAGTTCAAAATTCAAGCTAGCGGCGTATCCTGGGAAAACACAGCGGTCAGTGAAGAATGGGGAGCGTTCAGGACGTCCTAAACCTCGTAAAAGTGCCAGGAGGTGGAGGGCGGGAGAAAATGTCTATAAATAGGACATCTTTCTGTCCTTGACATCTTTGAGTCGGTTGCCAGATGTTTCTTGTTTTATCCCTCCGTCTTCTGGTTCTCACCAGAATTGCGCACACGAGCTCTGCTGTCAGTGAAATGTAGGCATTTGTGGCGTGAAACCCTATTTTTGTTTTTATGTATTTTGTTATCTTCTTTTTTTATTATATATATATATATATATATATATATAATATATATATATATAATATCATTACCACGAGTAAACGCTAATGCAGCTTTTTATTATTTTATGCACTAAATTTAGAGTTGTTTTGCTCCCCTGTTTGAAAAACGTTTTTGCATTTCATATATGGAACGTTGATTTAACATTACTCTAACGTTGATATAACTTTTATTTCACTTAATGGGCGTCTTAAAATGTACAAAATACCCACTAAATGTATCATATTGCATCGTGTGGACATTGGTGTAGATTAATGGGTTTATTGTGTCTTAGCACATGATTTTGGCTCTTTAGCACTAAAAATCGTACGGTTACTCAATGCCCCGAAGTATTTAGAGATGTTACACAATACTAATCGCACAAAGTGTTTAATCCCGTACCGGTTAGAAAATGCTGATGCAATAACGAAGAAAGTATTCAGGAATTTCTTTGCACCCCGTGACTTTTGCGTTGTTTTTCTTTCATCAGCCTTGGGGAGATTTCTCTGTCGCTTTGCCTCTCTGCGAGCCTAAACGTCTGTGCCTCGATTTTGACTTCACTGTTTTTGTTTTTTTTTTACGTGTGTGTTTTGTCTGAAGGTTTGTGTGTTGCCATTAGACTTGTACGAAATGACCCAAAGGCCCCCTCCGAGGAATGTTACGTTGTTCGAAGAAGTCCTCACAGATACATGTGTTTTGCATTATTTTGTGCTGCTTTGGGTTACGCCGTTCCTGTTTTCACACTTAACATGAAGCGTTTCTCTTGTTCTCAAGCCGCTGTCTACTGCAATCGATGCACAACCCTAGAACGGTGATGCCGAGAAATGCACAGGTCAGATTTCACTCCAAAATCAAATGGACAAATGAGGCATTATATGTTGTCATTATATGAGCACATTTTTCAAATTGTCATTGCATAATGCAAAAATACATTAGTGCAAGGCAACATACTGTAAAAAATCCTGTCCAGCCACATAATTTTATTAATCACATAAATCTAAATCTTTCTATAATTAATTAATGCATTATTTCACGTATTTTTTGATATTACAGTAATGACAATAAAAGGTTTAAACATGTTAATTGGATAATAAATTGCAGTAAAAATGTGTAATATGTGTTAACTGTCATGAATATATTCCTATATATGGCATATATTCATGACAGTTAACACATATTACACATTTAAAATGTGTAATATGATATTTTTAACAAGTGTTTTGCATGACAACTATATATAACATATAATTGTCATGCAAAACACTTGTTAAAAATATCAATTCAGGACAGTTAACAGATATTTTGACATTTCATTATTATTTGTCATAAAAAATAAAAGTTTTTTTTGACTACCTCAAAATATTATGTATAATATTTTTGACATTTTCATATATAAAACCTAAAAAAAAAAAGAGATGTTTAAGAGACACACACAATAAATAAATATATAATATAATATAAATATATTTATTTATTGCGTTTCTGTATGAAAATATATATATATATATATATATATATATATAATATATGGAAATGTCAGATAAAACTTTTGTCATGAGAATATACTTGTTTTTAATTGTTTTGTTTTTTTTATTTTTTATTTTTCCCCTACATTTTAAAATTTTCATTTGTTTGTTAATTATGATGAAAATGACAATTAAGGCACATATATATATATATATATATTTTTTTTTTTTTACATTTTTACTTTTTATATATATATATATATATATATATATTATATACTTAATATCTTTAATAATACATGATATACATACTTTTTCTTATGATTTTGGGGTGAAATGTGAGCTGGACATTTCCCGATGCTTTTTCTCCATAAGCTGCACTCAGTAAAGTGCGTAACAATATTCATGATTCTCCATGTTTTGCCCTGGAAACCTTAATTCGGGCGACCCGCTCGGCCTACCAAATAAAGCAGCGGCCCGAACGCAGAGGTCAAGCTTCGTCCCGGGACCGTTGATCTACTTTTCCTTTCCAAACAAGAGCTAGGTGACTTGTGCGAGGCGTCCCTCACCGTCGCTAGAGTCGTGTCTTATCCAGCGGACAACGGACGTGTCAATATGCAAACGGATCCCCTCAGAAAGACATACTCATGGGATTGGCCTTTTACATGTACCTACTGTAGTATTGTACTGTGTTTTGATGTCAGGTCGACGTGGGAAATTTCAAAAAGAAAAAAATACGACGAAAACTAGACCGTTCTTTTTGCATGATATGAGTAGAGTTGTTATCGTATGTTAGTGTGATGCATGTGTACCTGTCTTTTTATTTCGGTTATTCGTTCCCTAAACGAAGGTTTCCGTTTATTGTGTTGCTAATTGTGACGTTTCTGTTCTGGTTTTTGAATCCATTTCTAAGTAAAAGCGAACGTTAAACTAAGTATTTTATTTTCTGCTATGCTCTATAAGAACAAACGCACTGGTGTTGTGTGGCGTGCCAATCCAAGGCAAGGAACCAGTGTTAAAACAGCATTTGAGGGATCATATCTTTTTGACACAGTTCTGCTACAGGACAAACTTACTACATTTCTATGAAGAGTGCCATATTTAATGAAGAAACAGGCCTTACCGTGACGAAATCGGGACAAAATCACATGTTGAGCGGGCTAATGTGTGCATGTATTGAATATTGCATATCTAATTCAAGCGTGTAGATATAGAATTAGAGCAAACGCACACTTTAAACTACATGGAGAGAATTGAACGTATGGTCCCTTTAAGATGCTGTTGCTCTTTAATTACTTTGTATAAAAAAAGAGAAAAGATCGACAAAAATGCAGTGCAATTTGATGATTGTTGCAGATACATGTATAGTTCAAATTTCATGTTCTTTCACGTATAGGTAAATGGCTTCTATTGGACCGAATTTGTTTTTTTTTGTTTTTTTTTGTTTTTTACATGTAGATAGTTCATTTTATTTTCATTTAAGTATAAACACATTTTAAAACCTGTTACTTAATTCATTAAGTAATTTTTATAATTATTATGTAAGTCTATCCTTATAAGATTAAAAAAAAAGTTAATGTGAATGTGTGTGTCTGAATCTTTATCTGAATGACTCTTTATGCCATTTAATGCTTGGAAAAATTTAGAAAAATCAGAAAACGCATTCAAGCTAAATTTAAATTAATCAGAAAACGCATTTAAGCTAAATTTAAACTAATGTAACATTTTATTATTACTATTATTTATTTTAGAAATAAATAAGAAAAACATTTAAAAAGACCATTTTAAATTGGGTTTTGCACCTCAAAATTTGTAAATGTAAAATTTCTAAATTATATTAAAATAATTTGTTTTAAATAAATAATATTAATTAACCTTACCTGTTAATAATTAGTGAATCCATGCATCTACTGCACAGCACGTTTACGTAAATAATTTAAATAATTATTTAAATAAACACTTATGTATTTAAGGGTAATTAATTCGTTAAACTTTTTTCCAATAATGAGCAATTCATAATACTTATTAGAATGAATGTCGAATGGCAACCGCGCTCAAAATCTTGATTGGTTGACTGAGCTGTCAATCACACTGAGCAGACCAATCGTACTCCGGCGTACCCTTATCGAATTAATATTAATTACGTAGCTTTTACGTTGCTCGGCAACCTTCAAGCGTCTACAGAGGCGTCTATTGCTCACCTAATTCATATTCATGATCAGCGACTGTCAGCAAATCAGTAGTCGAACGTCACGGTGCGTCATTAATATTCATGAGCCGAACTCGTCAAAGTAGGAAGTGGTTTGTAAATACGAGCAACGCCGTCAAAAGGACTCGCTAGAGAGCGCAGTGAACATCGAGTATAGGTGTTATCCACACTTCTGAGACTTTAACAGTATATTAGGCACTTTATCCAGAAACTCCCGAGCGATGGTCGAGGTGTTTTCAGGCCGGACTCTGGTGAATAAAGAAGGAGATCTGGTGGAGCCAGAGGAAGCGCTCAGGAATAAAGTGGTCGGGCTGTATTTCTCAGCTGGATGGTGTCCTCCGTGTCGAGACTTCACCCCGCTGCTTTGTGATTTCTACACCGAGCTGGTGGAGGAGACCGAGCCTCCTGCCCAGTTTGAGATCGTCTTCATATCCTCGGATAAATCCACAGAAGACATGGTGGAGTATTATCACGACATGCACGGGGACTGGCTGGCTCTGTCCTGGACGGATCCATATAAACAGTGAGTTGCATTGCGTTTGGATGCATGCATGAGTTATTGTGCATCTGCCACAGTAACCTTTCATTACAGCTTTCAGTCTGTCCCTGATAAGAGGTTTAACACACACACACACAGAGAGAGAGAGAGAGAGTTGGAGGATTATGTTATAAATAGACAGTCTGTGTAGTTTCACTGCACGTGGGTGCCTTTTTATTGCATTAATCAGGTTATGGTAATAAAGGAATACCAGGGAATATAAGAACAAAATTTGATTTTCTCAAGCCACTGGGGAAAATGCCTATTTAATTAATTACTATAGCATAAAAAATAAATAGCTGTAATTATGCTCAAGTGTAAAATATGTTATGCATTTCTCTGTAAAATTATTTGATTTATTTATTAAATTGAATCCAAATTAGTTCAAATTAATTTGGCAAAAGGCTTTGAACTCCATCCACATGTTGTCCAAATCTTCTGTTTTATGATTTCATATTAAATTGAAATACTGCAAAATAGACCTGTTGATCAATCTACCCACCTATAGATATATAATATATAACAAATTCTATTATTAATTCATATTGTAATCAATATCAGTCAGTATTATCTGTTTATAATATCTATTTTTTATTATTCTATTTATTTATTTATTTTTAAATGGCATTGAAAACATGGCTTTATTATTTTTTAGCTTGTTTAGCATTTGCATTATACATTTTAAATTGGCAACAATTTGTTTTACTGTATTGTACTATTTTTATTGCATTACACATCTTAAATCAGCAGCTATTTGTTTTATCAACACAATAGTTCCTTTGATTTACTTTATTTTTTTAGCCCTTTTTGTACTATATTTTATTGCATTAAACAATTTCTGTTTGGTTTGATATCCTGTTATTTTTAAACCAGATTTTTTTGTACTTGCCATTTTATTGCATTATACATTATCTATTAAAATGGCAGCAACACCTGTTTGGTCAAAATTATGTATATTTGTTATATATTATATATGTAAACTATGAAGCATAACTGTGTTGTCAGTTATGTGATCTGAAGTTCGTGTGTTTGTGATGTCGATGTGTTTTTGCTGTTTTTCCAGCGAACTGAAGAAGAGATACAACATCACAGCGGTGCCGAAGCTGGTCATCGTGAAGGAGAATGGTCAGGTGATCACAGACAAAGGCCGAAAGCAGATCCGGGACCAGGGTCTGGCGTGTTTCCGGAGCTGGCTGGAGGTGGCCGAGATCTTCCAGAACTTTAAAGGCTGAGAATCACACAGAGCTTCCAGTGAATTCACAAGGGCTGCTGAAACCTGCGGAAAACAGCCAGAACATTTCTTATGCAATTGTACCGCAAGAGCTTTAAACGCGTCTTTTCAGCTCAACAACCCACACAACTAGTAAAAGTTACTTAATGCAGTTTCACTATTATTTTTAGATAACGTGGTAGTGAGCAGACGCGTACAATCTTTTGACTGATGGTGTCTTTAAAGGGATAGTTCACCAAAACAACAAAAAAAACATTTACACAACCTCAGGATATCCAAGATGTAGATGAGTTTGTTTCTGCATCAGATCTGGAGAAATGTAGCATTGCATCAGTGTCTCAGCAATGGATGTGAATGGGTGCCGTCAGAGTGAGAGTCTGATAAAAACATCACAATAATCCACAGCACTCCAGTCCATCAGTTAACCTCTGGAGAAGACAAAAGATGTGTGTTTGTAAGAAACAAATCCATCAATAAGACATTTTTAATTTCAAACCATTGCTTCCAGCTAAAATATGAGTCCATAATAATCCCTTAATCATACTTCCTCCAGTGAAAAAAGTCCATCTCTTGTCGTCTCCAGTCATATAAACAGTGCTTGATCTGAACAGATTTCTCTCCTGATTCAAACCAGACCACTTTTTTCAAGCGTTATTATGGATTATGGACTCATATTCTAGCTAGTATTTTAGGTTAAAATGTCTTAATGATGGATTTATTTCAATAATTTGTCTTCACGAGTGCTGTGGATTATTGTGATGCTTTTATCAGCTCTCATTCTGACGGCACCCATTCACTTTCCTGAGCAAGTTGATGACATTATCAGCTAATTTTCATGAATGCTTTTGCTACTTATTTTTTGTATAGCTGCTTTTATAAGAGTCTATTTATATAAACATGTTCTCGTTGATATATGAATCTATGCATATTCTCTCACGTTACTTGACGAATAGCAGATGTTTACTTCTTCTGTTGTTATGGTACATCTACATGCTTCCTATTCCTCTGTGTCTCATTAAAACTCACAGATCGTCCCTCAAGAGTGTTTTTCCACAGCACTCAGTTCCCCGTCCGTATCTGTTTTGCTTTCAGTTGCAAAACACGCGCTGAACCCATTCCTTCAGTATGTCAACACCGATCCGACTAATGAGGGAATATTGAGCAGAGAAATGAGCTGTGGGATTACGATTGCTCATACCTCAACTATAATACGACTCTACCTGACTAAGCAAAGCGATACGACTTTAAGATGAGAATATCTGCTATTTCAGGTAATAAAACTATTAATATAGTGAATAATAATGAGTTATAAGCTTCCTGTGTTTTGATGAGGCACCCCATTAAAAAGTTATTTTATAACCATAGATTTACCATGGTATTTGCAGTAAAAATGTAGTTAATCAATACACCAAAAAACATGGTTACTACACATTTAGCATAAAAAAACCATGGTTAATGTTTGTAAGGGATTCGTATGTGAATCCTTTTTTCTTTCTTTCTTTCTTTTCTCTCTGTTTATAACTGTACTGCCTTAATGGTTTGATGATTTGTACTGTTTACTAAGAAAGAGAGAAAGAAAGAAAATCGCAATCCACGCTCCGAAGTCCTGATCTGAATCAAATGATTCACAATCAGCACTCCAAAGTTTTGAACTGAATCAAATGATTTGCGATATGCTATCTATTTGGAGTGCGTCAAAACAGTGAATCATTTTGTGAAGGAATGGTTTAACAGATTTTAGAAAAGCTCTGTTTCACCCATCACTGTTTTGTTTTTTCAGTCAAAATCAAAATGAATGGGTCTTCTGAACTGGTTTTTGATGACCTGTTTTCTTCTTTTTTTCAAGCGCAACATTCAAATTTGAATTATTAAATTATTCAAAACTATTATTATTAAAATACAAATTGTAAGGCGATATTTAAACATTTAAATTATTTAATAATTCATTAATCAAAATTAATACAAATTTTAATAGCATTTAAATGTAAATCATTATTAAAATAATAATTAATATTCATCAGATGTTTTGTCATTTGTCCTGTGAACATGATTACAATTATTCTTAAAATAATTTGTTTATCAGAATGTTAATTAAATATGTAAATATAAAAAAATTAAATATCAATTTAATATCATAATATAATGTAATATAATAAACAAAGTAGTCATATCATATAAATATTTATATTTTTTTTTCTGGTATGTACTTTGAATATTAATATTTAATTGTTTACATAATTTCATATTTACCAGAATTAATACACATTTTAATGTTATTAAAATGGTCATAATATATTTTATTATGTTTTGCTGGTTGTACTGTGAACATTAATGTATAAATTATTTATTAAAATATAAAAATGATATTTATCAGAAGATTTGTTGTTTGTTCTGTGAACGTTAAGCTGTCTGTTGGACTTTATTTCTTTTAGAGTGTTTCTGAGTTAATTGGGTCTTCAGGAGAAACAAAGGGCAAATGAGACCTTTGCTTCCATTCATTTCATTAAAATATCAGATGTTTTCAAATGGAATATGTCCATTGCATCACAAACTTCACCTACTGCCTCATCCCTCTGCCCCAAATGAATCATTTCTCAGTTTTATGTGCAATCATGAGCAGGTTTCTGGGTTATTACAGTTAGATTATTTCAGTTCGAAACCATAAGAGGAGTCATGGACAGGTTTTATGGCAGAAACTGGCCTCAATGTGAGAGAAACACACCCTGATCATAAAAACTGAGCTGATAAGAGGGTCTAAAGGACGTGAGCCGGACTCGAGCTGAGCTAGACGTGCAGAACGAGCAGCTGCTAGAGCTTCACTGAACCAAACCCAGTCAAATCTGAAAAAATCCCACCATGAGGAGATCCACACTGTGTGTTCTGCTGGCGCTGCTGGGCTTCGGAGGCATTTCTGCTTCATCAGTGGGTGAGTTCTGACCTTTATTATACATGCTTTCTTTATAGGAAGTGTCTGGATTAAAAGTGTTGCTAATATTAATAATAATTCTAATAGACATCCGTTACTTTTAACAATTTATACACTGCAATTCAAAGGTTTGGACACACATTCATTATGGTGGGGAATAGAGAACTACAATTTGTTGTAAAGTCATGCTTCTGATCAATTTGCAAAAAATGTTGTTTTAAAGGCCTAAATGACTGTTCCACAATAACCTTGCCTTGTTTACTGTCAGTTAAATGTGACCCAATTTCGATTTTTTTGCTCATATGTGGCACGGATCGGATCTTTTCTGTGACAGTATCTGTGTTTGACGATAATATGTGAGTTTATTGAGAAGCCATCAGGGAAGTGAAACCAAGTTCATTAAATTCATTCATCATATACACACATTTATTTTTAATCTTATGCCTAATGTGCTGAAAATGGCTCTGTTTGAGCATATTACCTTGTAATTTAATATTTAATTATTGAAATTATTAAAATGTTTATTGTCAAGCACACAACAAATTTTTAAATGTTTAAATTATTATTACAATAATATATATATATATTTAAATTAACCTTATTGTTGAATACAGAACAAATATTTAAATTATTATTAAAATAAAAAATAATAAAAAAATAAAATCAACTGGTCAAATACAGATTTATTATTATATTTTATTTAATTTAATTAAATCAACTTTATTGTCACATAAAACAAAATAAAAACTACCTTTAAAGCAGTTATTACATTTTAAAAATCTATATTTAAAATATTTAAATAATTATTAAAATAATATATATTTTTTTAAATACAGAACAATTATTTAAAAATTTAAAGCATTATTGAATTAACAATTAGTGTTTTAAAAAAACGGTCAAATACAGAACAAATATTGAAATATTTAAATTATTTTTAGAAATATATTTTTTTATTAAATCAACTTTGTCAAACAGAACAAGTTAGCTATTATTAACGTTATCATCAAATGCAGAATATTTAAATAATCATTAAAATAGCTTTATTGTCAAATACAGAACAAATATTGGAATATTTAACGTTAAATTATTATTAAATACAAATGTATTTTAAAAAACATTAAATCAATTTTACTGTCAAATTCAACATTATATACATATATATGTATATGTGTGTATGAATGTATGTATGTATGTGTGTGTGTGTGTATACAATTATTATTATTAAAATAATAGCGCATTTAAGCAGCCTTTAGAAATATTTTCGGTGTGTGTGAAGAAGTCAATGAAATAATAATGAGTCATTTGTCTGTTTCAGGCCCACGGTGCACAGAGCCCAGGGACGAAGGAACAGGAAGCTCGAAGGTGTTGATGTATTTCTATGATGCACACTTAGAGTACTGCGTCCCGTTCTTCTATAAAGGCGAAGGCGGCAACAGCAACCTTTTCAAAAGCGACGAAGAGTGTGTGAAAGCATGTTTACCCAAAGCAGACGAAATCTACCCAGATGGGGGTAAATTAACTAGTAAATACAGCATCTGTTGTTCTGACACGAGTGAATGATGTTTCATGCTTTTTCCATTCTGCCCTCAGATAAAGTTTGTTCTCTGCCAAAGGACGAAGGCGCGTGCTTCGCCAATATTCCCAAGTATTATTACAACGAAGCAGAGAAACTCTGCCGCATGTTCTTGTACGGAGGCTGCAGAGGAAACGCCAACCGTTTTGATTCTCAAGAGGATTGTCGGACAAAGTGTCTCAGTCAGTACAAGTCTCCTTTTAGCCATTTTAATCAATATAATGTTGCTAACATGAAACTAAACCGTTGAGATTTCCACTCAACTCAAGAAAAAAGGTACAATGGTGTCACTGTTGCGGTGCAAAAGCTAAAAGGTACATTAATTTCCCCTCGTAACAATAATGAATATGACTTTTCTAAAAGGAAAATATTTATTATTGATATGTTTTTGTTATTTGGAAAATTGTATATTTATTTATAATTATATTTACCAAATTTAAAACTTAATTTTGCTTTTAAAGCTTATTTAGAATCTGTAAAGTAAAAAAAATCTCTAAAAACACCCTTTTATTTTAGTTCATTTTTTTTGTTTATTTGTTATTATTATATATTATTTTATTATATTATTTTTATTTTATTAAAATTCTTAATTTGTACTTATAAATGTGTCAATTTAAGAAATATGTAAAGAAAGGTTCTTTACAGAACATTTAGACAAAAAAAAGTTTCTTCTATGGCATCGTGAAGCGCCTTTATTTTTAAGATTGTATTAGTACCTTAAAAATCACATAATAGCACTTTAAAAGTACATATGAGCACCGTAAATGTACATAATAGTACCAAAGGTATTTTGAAAGAGTAACACCCCAGTGACAGTTTTTGTACCTTTTTTTCTGGCCGTGCACATGGGTTAATAATCAAACGAGGTTTATTAGCTGTTAGTGTCTTTACAGCAGTTTAAACTTTGGATATATAAAGAGGGGTTTTTCTTTGAAGATAGCAAACAGTTGGTGGTTGTAAGTTATGAGTCTGATGTTGTTCCCACGTCTTTCATAAGTTCTTCCACGTGAAAGCGAACGAAACAGATAATCCTAGTTTCAAATGTTAAATAAACACAGGCACACAAAGAAGAAGAGGATGTCCTAAACATTACTGCTTAAAAAAAAAAAAAACATTAGCAACTTTTTTGAGTCAACCAATTGTGAAAATAATGATTTAGAGTATCTATAAGAAGCTTTAGGATACACCACAGTTCAAATGATTGAGTGAAAATGATACGTTGTGGCACAAGTACACATTAAATTGATTAAAAGTGACAGTAATGCATTTATAATGTTACAAAATTCAAGTAAAAACTGTTTTTTTTTTTTGTTTTTTTTTTTACATTTCTTTTCTTTAAGGAATCCTAAAAAATAAAATGTATCAGAGTTTGCACAAAAATATCAACTGTATATATTGATAAATACCAGAAATTTATCGGCCTATTAGAATGATTTCTGAAGCATCTTGTGACACTAATGCTAAAAATACAGCTTTGATCACAGGAATAAATTATATTTGACTATATATTCACATCTGTTTTAAATGGTAAACATTAGTGGTGTCAAAATTAGTGCGTTAACGCATGCAATTAATTTTTTCAGATTAATGCGTTAAAAATATTTAGTGCAGGGGTGTTGCTAGGATTGGTCACCCCACTCACAACTGCTGCTTCTGTCACTTTTTCTCTTGATAAGAAGTGCATTTATTCAGCCGCAGAACGTCTTTACGACCACATCAAATGAGAGACATTTCAGCGCCAGGCAAACGGTACTGTGCTTGCAGCGTGCCCTCTTCAAATACATGCACAAAGATACCAGAGCACGCTGTAGGCTGTATCCTTTCATTTCAAAGCACGAAATAAGCTACGAGCATGCAACGTTGTTGTCAGTTAAGTCATGAAGCTTCCAAAAAGACCATTAAAGCTGCCTCAAATCTGTGCAAGCATGTAATATATGTTTTATATGAGCTATATTTAAGAACATGTGTTTGAAATGTTCTGGAGCAGCCCAGCGCTGTCTCACTCGTCTAACATGATATGAAGTGAGTCAGAAAAGGTCAAAAGAGTTAAATAAGATTTGTGTCAGAACTGCATCACATTCAGCAGCGGCAGCTCTTAAAGAAATAACAGCCAAAATAAGCTCTAATAACCAGCTGCTGTGATGTCTATT
>JAUMHE010000002.1:2024417-2035407 GCA_032359235.1 Enteromius mattozi | reverse complement strand
GCAGTACACAGTATGGTTGTTTTTTACTTAAAGTAATGCTGCAATTCATAGTTTAAATAAAATTACATTATATAAAAGCATTATATATTACATTTTCAGAGACAAATTACTATATCGTGATATATATCGTTATCAAGGTAGAAAATTGCTTCTACCGTGATAGAAGATTTTGGTTATATCGCCCACCCCTACACACATACAATATATATTTTTAAATATTTACATGCATTTATGTCTATATTTATACTCATAACATTAATAAAAGGAATGTATTTAATATATAAACATAACATTTTTCTGAAATCTATACTGTATGTGTGTGTATGTACATATGCATAATAAATATACACAGCACACATACATACGTTAACAGCACTAAATTTAATTCAACTGCATTTAATCCAAAGGGGTTAATACTGGTAATTCTAAAATTACATGTTCTTTTAAATCTCATACAATCATATTTCTCAACCACAGTGAAAAAAGGTGAAAATCATATAGAGATTCTGTATGCATTATAAGGGTTAAAATTAACATGAAAACTGAAAATAGAAAAAAATAAAAGCCCATTTAAAATATAAATAACTGCTATAGTAATAGAGAGTATGGAGTAATAATTCTCTGCACACCTGCCGACGCGGTGGACGTAGGACTCAACTGAAGTGGGAAAATCAAAGTTGATCACATTAGACACATTGTGGAAGTCGATTCCTCTGGAAACACCATATTCCTTGTCTTTTCCTCTGAGGGGACGAAACAAATGAGTGTAAATATTTAATACAGGCGTAATTAACACGCCTAACATTTCCAAGATAAAATAAATCATATTTAATGCACAACTGTTTTATGTATTTCCACTGCTGTGAACTCTTACTTCTTCCCAGTGTTTTTTTTCTTCTTTCCCTTCTCCTTTGTTTTCTGGGAAGGTCCAGCAGGATCCTCCAGTCCCTGTTCGTCTGTGGCGATTATGTAATTGTAGAAGCCTTGATTAAACTGAGTGATGATGTGACATCTGAAAAACAAAATAAAGTTCATTTAAATGCAACAACAAAACAGTATTTGACACACCTTTAACATCTGCAATCTGATGTATTCATATAAATTTTAATATTAATATTTTTCTTAAAGTTGCTTCAGAGGGGATTATGACTTTTTTGTGTTATATAATTAAAACAAACATGAACTTTATCTTTATAATAAACTGTTCATGATTGGAGCAGTACAGACTTATTTAGTATTATTTAAATACTTTTATAGCTTTTATTAATATTTTGAACCTAGCTTTTGTTATTTTTTTTGCTCTTTTGCAATATTTCGATTTATTTTTTACTTTGTTTCATTTAGTAATTTCAGTTCTTCAACCTAAAATTACAAAAACGTATTTATATTTACATTTTTTGCTTTTAACAATAACCCTGGAAGTGACTTAACACATATGTTATCTAAGTTTTGTCTATATTTTGAACTAGATTTTAACTTTACTTGTCATTTTTTTAATATTTACATTTAGGTTTTACTTATTATTTTAGTTTCTTTTAGTAATTTAACAGCTTCAGCTTAAACTTAATTTCAAATTTTCATTCAGTTAAGGTTTTTCAATCTAATATTTATATTTAATTTCAGTTTTACGTAGCAAAAATGTTTTAATAACCCTGGAAGTGGACCCGTGACACCAGTGTTAAATTAAGTTATTATATTTTTAACTAAATTTTAGCTTTTTATTTATTTTTTTAATCACCATTTAGGTTTTATTTGTTATTTCAGTTACTTTCAACCGAGATGAAAATTAGAAATAAGTTTATCTAACACTTTTATTTATATATTTTTTTTATTTCAGCATTCATAAAAATGTTTCTAGCAATAACCCTGAAGGTGACTCGACACTACAGTTACTTAAATATCATTTTTTGTTCATATTTTGAATTAGATTTGAATTTTATATTTTTTAAATATTTTTTAGTATTTTTAAAATATAAATCTATGTATCGTTTATCAGGTTTAGTTGATTAAACTGAATTAATGTCTAAAGCTAAGTAAAATAAAATGATTTCATATTTTAGTTAACGTACTGAAACCTTACATTAAAAAGCAACATCATCATCATTTTTATGGTTCTAGTTAATGATAATAACCCTGCCGCTGTAAGGAGTTAAAGAGCGAGACGATTGGTTTCTGCTCTCCTCCTCACCTGGAGTGAACGGGGAGCTCAGAGTTCAGGACACAAGCAGGGATGCTGAACTGCTCCAGAAACAGCTTGAGCCGGTAACAGCGGTCCACGTCACTGACAAACATGAGCGACTTCCCTCGAACCAGGCCGAGCTTCAGGAGCGTGTAGATGAGCAGGAACTTGTCCTCCTCCTCGCAGCGGACGCTGTACTGCTGGAGCTGAGAGCTGTCGGGCAGCTGAGAGCCCTGGAGCTTCAGAGTCACCTGCGACACACACACAGAGTCAGATCCGGACATACACACTCGAGCTGCTGGAGCTGATGCTGTTGCACTCACAGGATTGTGAAGGACCAGCTCCTTCAGCGCCTGGACGTCGTCACTCAGCGTTGCTGACATGAGGAACGCCTGGTAGATCTTTGGCAAGTGACTGCAGAGGTGAACAAACAAATATTACCCCAGTCCACAAAACCAGTGTTAAGCAGCCAACACCACATTGTATAGGTCAAAATAATCTATTTTATGCCAAAAATCATTAGGATATTAAATAAAGATCTTGTTCCATGAAGATATTTTGTAAATTCCCTACCATAAATATATCAAAACATACATTTTGATAAGTAATATGCATAGCTAAGAACTTCATTTGAACAACTTTAAAGGGTTAGTTCACCCAAAAATGAAAATTAGCCTGTCTTCGAAGCATCCTAGGTATATGTGACTTTCTTCTTATATATATTATATTACAAATTGTCCAGCTCCCTCCAAGCCTCTCTATTGGAGTAAGTGGGTATAACTCTGATTGGATTCGTCTGAAAGAAGAAAGTCACATACACCGAGAATGCCTTGAAGGCGAGTAAAGCACAGGTTAATTTTTGGGTGAACTATCCCTTTAAAGGCAATTTTCTCAACATTTAGATTATTTTTGCACTCTCAGATTCCAGATTTTCAAATAGTTGTCTCTAAGCCAAATATTGTCCTATCCTAACAAACCATACATCAATGGAAAAAGCTTATTTATTCAGCTTTCAGATGATGTATAAATCTCAATTTCAAAAATAAATTGACTGGTTTTGTGGTCCAGGGTCACAAATACTAGAGTTTCTGCTGCTAATGTAAAGGATAAGTCCACTTCCAGAATACAAATTTCCTGATAATTTAATTTCATCCCCATGTCATCCAAAATGTTCATGTCTTTCCTTCTTCAGTCGCAAAGAAATTTAGTTTTTTGAGGACATCATTTCAGAATTTCAAGATTAAAAATGCAGTTTCAAAGGGCTCTGCACAATCAGTCATTTTCTTACAAAAAATTATATTTATAAACTTTTTAACCACACATGCTAGGCTAGCATTAGGTCTGCGATGCTTGTCTTTATTGGGTGATATTGGAAAGGTCCATTCTATTGATAAAGCAAACATGCAAAAAAAGGTAAAATGACCTTTACAGAGTTTTTAAAACGAAGTACAAAGATGAAGAACTAATCCCGCTTGACCTTTTCAACATGAGAAAGAGCAAGCGAGCATTTGTGGTTAAAGTGAATAAATATAATGTAAAAAAGAAAGAAAGTTATAATAGATAAGACCCTTATTCCTCGTCTGGGATCATGTAGAGCGCTTTAAAGCTGCAATGACCTTGAAATCACTGGCCACCATTGAAGTCCACTATATGGAAAAAAAAATTCTGGAATGTTTTCGTCAAAAAACTTCATTTCTTTTCGACTGAAGAAAGACAGACATGAACCTTTTGGATGACATGGAGGTAAGTAAATTATTGAATTTTTTTTTTATTCTGGAAGTGGACTTATCCTTTAAGACATTTATCACACACCGTTTAATGGAAACACGTACCACAGCAGGCTTTTCAGATCCGACTCAAACCCAAACGAGAAGACAAGATCAGCCTCGTCAATGACCAGCATCTCTAATGAAGACTGAAGATGTAGGTTCTGGGCGTTAATGTGGGCTTGAACACGGGATGGTGTGCTGACCACAATGTCTGGCTTCTCCATTAAAATCGGCCTGAGAAAGACAAACACTTGTAACTAATATTTAACTGCACTTAAAATGAGCTTAAATGAGACTGAATGACCTTGGTTTAACTCGAGTAGAGTTGTTATTGTTAACTAAAAGTATAATTTATTAAAAATAGTTTTTTGAAGCTGGAATAAAATATAAATAGTGGATGAAAAACTCGTACTAAATGAAAAATTTAAATGTTTAAAAGTTTAAGCTTACTAACTAAAAATCGAAATAGTAATTTTGTTTACAAAACAAAAACTAATAAAAATGACAAAAGCAATTACTAAACAATTACTTAAACTGAAATTAAAATTAAAATACAAAAATTAAACCCAATTCAAAATATTGATAAAAACCTATAATAGTAAATAAATACCAAAACCTCCCAAAATAGTCAAATTTAACATAAATAGTATAAAACAAAGCTTAATTCAATAAAAAAAAGCACATAACATTACTAAAACTTTAACTGAATTATAAATGAAAATATAACAACTAAACCCAATTCAAAATATTAATAAAAACTATAATAGTTTATAAATAATATTAAATTATACATTTTGAATCTCTCAGGTTTGGATGGTTATTTTTATGAAATGATGGTTCATTTGATTAATAAAACAAACACATTTCAAGACATACATAAGCAAATCTTATTCTAGGTCATTATATAATGTAGACATAATGCCTTTTTTTTTTAAACTGACTTCTGAGCTGATATATCTGCTTTCCCGGAGATGTCGGCCACTCGTACGTCTCTGCCGCAGAACGCAGTGAGCTGTCGGATCATGGTTTGGACCTGCTGGCCCAGTTCTTTGGTCGGGACCAGGATTAGAGCTCTGACGGCCTGCTCCCGTACAGTCTGGACACATCAGCAGCAACAAGAAACTGTGCGTTGTATATCTGAACTCACTCCTATGTCATTGAGGCCCATGTTAGAATAACTCAAAGCCAAGTGTCACCTGTTTGGACGTGAGGATTCTTTGAATGAGTGGGATCGCGTAGGCTGCGGTTTTTCCTGATCCGGTTCGAGCTCGGGCCAGCAGATCTTTGCCCTCGAGCGCCAGCGGGATGGCTTTCTCCTGGATCAGGGTGGGCTGAGACCAGCCTAAATCCGCCAGAGCCTGAGAAGCAAACAAACACAGCTTCACATCTCAGTCATAAATGGACAGCACTAATAAATATAACAAAATATACGTTTTGTTATTTGGTGAGATCAACACGCACATCGGAAATTCAGTTGTTACAAATTTAATTATATTATTATATTCAGAAAGCGAAAAAATGTAAACATTTATTTTATATTTAGTTTATACTTGTGTCTAAGCATTTAAAATGTCAAGTATTTGTAATTATGTCAATTAAATAATTTAAATGTTGCAATATTTTGTTTTTACATCATGTGTAAAAACGAATGATTTTTTGTTTACATAATATATGGATGTGTACTATGTATATTTATTATGCACATATACCTTCTATTTCTTACATATTTACATGTACTTCCATGCATATATTTATATATTAATATAATTTATATTATAAATATAATTAGCATATAAACATTACATATATTTCTTAAATATATACATGCAAGTGTTTTTATTTATACATACATACATAATAAATATACACAGTAAACACATATTACGTGAACAAAAACTTTTATTTTGATAAAAGTTATGGTTACTAGTCTGGAACTAGTAACCATAACTAAATACAGTTATACAAGAAAGGTATTTATGGTAAAAAGCGTTGCCATAGATCCTAATAAAATAGACAAAACATAAATAATACAATATTGAAGTATTCAATAAGAAATATATCATGCACTCTTTCAGAAATGACCGTGCTCATGTTAGCATGTAAACATAATATTGATCCAGACACGAACTACATACATAACTAACTGTGTCTGGCATTGCGAGGTAGACTGACATTATATTATCAGCACGCAGGAGTGTATATTACCTTTAACAGCCGATCATCTAAGCCCATCTCGTGAAATTGCAGCGTACCTTCCTCCATCTTCACACGTGTGTTTGCGCACAGACGAGCGAGACGTTAAACCCCCGCTGCGCATCAGCGCCACCCGCGGTACTGGAGGAGAACTGCAGGTCAAACCACACGACGTCGCTTTCGCACAAACACGCCCGCCTGTGAAAGATAGCAAAGTCTAGAACACAATACAACACTCGTGTAATGCTTTTTGTGCAGTCTCCCGAGTTGTATTTACAGCCGAACGCGGTTTAAGGCGTTTCACCTGCAGTTCCTCTGTCTGACCGCTTGATGCCGCTAATGCGAAACGCCCTTTTGATGAACTGACAGAAGACAAACAAAAGCATCAACGTGGAGGAAAAACAGAGCACGAACACAAAATACTAGTAAGTTTCACCTCTTAAATGTCGCAGGACATTAACCAACACCTCTCCTAATAGATAAATCATAAATAAATATCAGCGAGTACGGAGAAATGCATTAAACTGCCGTCACCGTAACGACGATGCAGTAGGAAGTAAATATCACACATGCTGCTATTGACCTACACAACAGGCAGACTAATTATTATTATTATTACATATATTTAATTCGTGCATTTCTATTGTGTATGCATGTGTCCCAGAGCACTCAGTATACTTTCTTTTGCATGCAAAGGAGAAAAGAAAATCTGATATGGAGGCACAGGTATAGCTAAATGATGTGAATTTGTTCATCGTTATTGTGCATAAAGATACACTTTCTTTTTTATTGTTTTGTGAACACTAAATGATTGTGTGCTCAGATGAGGCAGCGTGTTTTCACCGGGGTGGTCACACAGATGCAGGAGCATCATGGGATTGTGGATCAGGAGGTTCATTTTCCAGTGAGGTTTGTATGTTTGGGTTATTCTAAACAGTGTTGGGGAGTAACTAGTTACATCTAATTAAATTACAAAATAAGGTTATGCTTTATTTTAAGGTGCTAGTTATAGTGTAATCATAGTTTTGAGTACAGTAGATGTAACGTAACAAGGATGCCTAATGAAATATTAATTAAGTTGCAGTTACCTATGAAAATGTCTCTTTACATGATTCCTTTACTAAATTGCATTGACTACACTAAAATATGAGACACCAGTGTTTCAGGAGTCGAGGACACATGCTTAGTCGATAACGATAACTGTTTTATTTAATATTTGGATTTATGCATATGCTTATTTTTTAAGATGAACTGTTTTTCCAATGCATTTTTAGATGCCAATGATTCATAACTATGCAAAGTTTTGATTTAAATAGCAGTGTCATAGCTACTGTTTCAGGTTATGGTTTAAAATCTATCTGTACTTAACCTCAGAAGGACCTCAAAGTAGGTTATTTTGTGGTAGATGTGGTTTTAAATTAAATGATTATAATCTTAGGAAGTAACCTTCCCAACACTGATTCTGAATCGTATGAGTGATAACCTGAGTGTCAGGTTGATGTGATGGAGGGCTTGTGGTTTGTGCCGCAGTGTTGTGGTGGGTCGGGTGCCTCTGGTGGGAGAGAAAGTGTTGGTGAAAGCTGTCCAGGACCCCCTGAAGCCCATCAGCTGGACGGCACAGAAAGTTCAGACGCTGAACGGACAGGTGGGCAGAAAGGTTTTGGGCTAATATTTCAGTAACATCCTCTTTATATAATAGAAATGCACAGTTTTTTGAAAAGCGTATATTTAAGTGCATTTGCATTAGCAGTGTTTGTAATACTTTCTTTTCTTCATGATTTTGGATAGAAGTTAACATGTTTTTTTGTTTTGAAGCGCAGAAATATGAGTTTCCACTAAACATGCATGCTGTGAAATATTATTAGAATTGAATCTTCAGCATCACATGATCCTTCAGAAATTATTCAAGACTCATTTCAGATCAGTTTTGCAGCTTCGCGTTCAGGAAGCTGTCATAAAATGTTTGAGAATTATTTTAATGAATAGAAAAACAGCATTTGAAAAAGAAATCTTTTGTCACATTAAACATATTTTTCTGTCACTTTTTATCAATTTAATGCATCCTTAATGAATAAAAGTATTAATTTACTTGATTCTATTTTAATTATTTTTACTATAATCTTGCTGATCACAATAGTAGTGTACATGAAATTGTGCACACATGTTGACTTTTTTATGAAAGATTTTACAAAATGTACAAATTAACATCTGTAACAATGACAGGTTAAATTTACCTTAATTATAAATAATGTTTGGTTTATTAACATTTATATGAATCATTTATTTGTGTGATAAGATGGTAAGATGATAAGATGATAGATACATGGAGTTTAAAATTAAATGCAATTTTAAATCTAAAAAATGTAAATGTTTGGTTTCAAGATGCTGTGTATTTAATGACTTGAGAGTATAATGTAATTGCCATGTTATTTTTTATACCTGATCTTTCGAACGTTTGTCTCTTTCTCTGGTTTCTTTCTGTCAGCCCTTCAAATCTCCTCCTCCGCTGCTGCCCTCAATGTCATCCAATCCGAAGCCTGGCATTTTAGGGACCAAACCGCAACCTCTGCTGAAATCTCCCAAAATACCACCACTGATTCCCAGCATGCAGCCAAATCCTGGTACATGATGCGGTGTTGTTATTGTTAACTAAAACTGTTAGGAAACATTGTTGTTAATAGTAATAAGGCTAAAAAAAGCACTTTGCAAATACAGCGCTGTTCAAAATTTATTATAAAAAAGGCTCTTCTGCTCACCAAAGAAGCATTTATTTGATCAGTAAATTGTGAAATATTTGTAAATCGGTCTGATATGTGACAGGTGGCATGATGCAGATGTCCCATCACCAGCAGATGTCCTGGAACGGTCCGTTTGACGGTTGGGGCGGAGGACGGAAGAGACACGCTGAGGTCATGGGAGGACGTAGAGGTGGACGCTGGTGAGTCACAGTGCATTGTATACTGTGTACTGCATACTATTTTAAAAAACGAGTGTCTATTTACACTAAGTTCCAATGGCCTGTCTTGTTGGCAGAGGCTATTTACACAAACTCCGCCCACCAACGTCTGATTGGGACAGTCAACATTGCAAAAGAAGCAGATGGTAAAACATCTGTCGTAACATTAGTTAACATTATTTTGTTAACTAATGTTAACTAATGAACCTTATTGTAAAGTGTTACCGAAAATCCAGTATGCAGTGATTAAATGCTTTTGAACAGCTCTATGCTACATCGTTGTCACATGACTGCGCTACATTTCACATTACACCGTAATTTGGCTCCAAATTTCAGGTGAAAATACATTTTGACCTTCCTCTACAAATCAGTGAATTACACTGTAAATATTCTTCAGTGTCTTTTAATATTTTGCCCTTTATCATCATTTGTCTTTCTTAAGAAAAAAGGAAGAAAACAAAAAATGTAGCTGCTAAAATTAAATATCATAGAAATTAAAATGAGAATTTAGCACTTTTAGTTTAAGTTTACATAGAACAGTCTGATTAAATAATAAGGCAAAGTTGAGGTTGATGATGTGTCATTGTATCAAGTTGAATGCAATGCATTGTGAAAATTGTTAAATAATATAACAATTGAACTTTTTAACTTTTCTCTTATATTTATTATAAAAGATAATTTATTTCTGTGATCAAAGCTGTATTTTCAGCATCCTACTCAGTCTGCAGTGTCACACGATCCTTCAGAAATTATTCTAATATGGTGATTTGCTGCTCAAGAAACATTTCTGATTATTAAATTTTCTTTTTCAGTAATTTTTTTATTAATTATGTTCCAAAGAACAGCATTTATGACAAATAGAATCTTTTTTAAGTTCGTAAATGCCTTTACTGTCACTTTTGATCAATTTAATACTCTCTCTTTCTGTATTGATTTTTTGCTAAAAGTTTGCAAGAACAGTACAGTCTGATATTCTTCAGCACCTCGTTCTGTTGTTTTTGTGTGAGCGTCCTTGAGGACTGTCCTGTTTAACGCACTCCTCTGCTGACGCGTGTCCTTGCTGCTCTTTGTGGCATGACTCAGGGAGGACGGAGGAGGGCCGTGGGGAGGAGACGGCATGCACCAAAAACGAAAAAGATGGAGGGCCGCCTCAGAGGAGGAAGCGCCCAAAAAGAGCAGCTCCGTATCCACACACAGCGCTCCGTTGTTCTCCTGTTTCTCCAGGGACACGTAAGTCGGTTAGAAACAACACGCCGGGACGTTCTGATGAAACGTCAAGTCACGTTGATCTTTATTGTCATTTTACTTCATGTGTGGACATATAGTGTCTCGCAGGACCACGGTGCTGCATAGTAGTTAAACATAAATACAAAATGATGGAAGTATAAGAAAAACACTTATAAAGCTATACAACAGTTAACCATCTGACTACATATATACCTTAAATAGTTGATTAAACGTACACATAATCAGAGACTGTACTTTACGTGAATGCTATACATGAGGTTGTGCAAAAGAGATATTTTGGGGAAGCAGCACATAGTGCAAGATGATTTGTAGTGCAATGCACAGTATATTATGTTGAGTCTTTGTAGCCTGGAGTGTTTATAAAATGTGCATGCAGTGCAAAAAGATATATAAATAAACACACATACAATATATATTTTGAAAATATTTACACGTATATATTTATATAATTTATATTGTGTATAATCAGATTTAATATTCAATTGTAACATTTTTTTTGCATGTGTATTTGTATACACACACACACACACACATATGCACATGAATATATATTATAGATAGATAGGTAGGTAGATAGTTATAGATATATATGTGTGCATACATATGTGTGTGTTTGTGTGTGTATATATAAATATATGTGTATAT
>JAUMHE010000002.1:1998772-2011582 GCA_032359235.1 Enteromius mattozi | reverse complement strand
AATCGTGTTATAGACATACCATACGTCACTTTGCGCATGCGCGGTAAACACATACACATACACACGTCAGGTACCTATGTCACGTATGTACCTGACGTCACCGCGCTACAGTCTGCAGCGAGGAGTACTTGAAAATTGAGGCACTTGTAATTAGAGTACACTTTAAAAAATAACCGTGATTTTAACAGTAAAACAGTAAAAACCTGTTACATGGTTAATGGTAAACGGACATTCCCAGAATTCCCTCCATTGCATTTCAAGTTCTGTTTGAATTTGATGTTTTTTCTTTATAAATAACTTTGTTTCTTCTTAGTTTTTTATGATCAGTTTTGTTTATTAGGGTTGCATGTTACATGTGATGTTGTTAAATGTTTATTGCATATTTTATTTTAATGAGTCTCATCATGATGGTGTTTAGTGTTTGTGTGAATGACACTGAGCTCCTTCTATATACGTTCATATTTAAAAGCTGCTTGTGATGGGTTTTGGTTCATCATGTGACTTTCTCATCATCACCTGCATTTGGTGCTTATCAGTGTATTTCAAAGATACAAAACAGATTTCAGTACTTTTAATAGGTTGGTATATTAACATTATACCAGTTAATGAAATTACAGTATTTAACTGTAAATTTAACTTTAAACCGTAAACATTGTTACCGTATTTTTTACAGTCAAATTCCAGCAAATACAGCTGCTGTATTTTTCATTGATCTTCTAGAATTTTTTTTACAGTGTATATTACATTTTAAAATGCTCATAATTTGATCATAGTTACTTTATAGGGATTGCATGATAACATATTATTTACACAATAGCAGTGAATTATTCATAATTGAAGTCTGGACAAAAACATTTCAAACCTGGAAGGCTTTGGGCGTGCAGTGTCTGTTGTTTTCATGTTTGTTTATCTAATGTTTTTATCAGCTCAACCCCTTAAAATACAACATATATTTGGAAAATCTCTGAGGAAGTTCATGTTTCAAATCATTTAACAACACATTCGCATGTTTTTCACACAAATTTGATCTATTTTCACAATATTTATATTTCTAGTGTTCAATGATTTAAATAATTGTTATTGTACATTGTTAAGATTAGCTTTTATGAACTCATAAACCCTCTGAAGACACTCTTACATTGAGCCCAGTTTGGCAAACCCTGCCGTAAGGTAATGTTGAATGAATTTTATAATGTTGATGTTTTTTTCTTTACTTATTTATATGACTATTGTATGTTTTATGTACGTTATAAACAAGTTTGATAAAAAGCAGTTCAGTTGCATTACCTAAAATGACTAACCTAGTTTACATTACTAACTAGTATTTATCAGGTAATCTGTAATTCGTAAGTTATCTACCCAGCTCTGGTGGTGATACTATAGTGGAAAAAGAAAATCAAAGTCAGAATAACCTAAAGAAAAAGGCACTTATTTTTTAAAAAACTTTTTTCCCTTCCAGATATAATCTGTTCATATATTTCCCATGGTGTGTCGGTGACACGCTTGGTGTTTTATTATATTATCTTCTTTTGATTGGCTGTTTCACATGCTGCTTCATGATTTAAGGCAAAATTACTCAGTAACACGTCTACTGTCATTTCCATTTAATGAGTGCATGCAAGTTCATGGCAGCGGCCGCTGGAAGCGTCTCTATTTAGGTCAGAACTGTATTAATGCTGCTCACCATGGGCCAAATGCACTGTGAATACTGAATGCTGATTTGTGGCCTACACTCTCATCTTTTTCAGTATTATTTCCTGGTGATTTTTGGCCACGATGGGCAGAAGCCCCTGGAGCTGCGGACAGAAGAGGATTCTGATTGTAACGAGTGGGTGGAGGCCATTCAACAGGCCAGGTGCAATAAAAGACAGAACACTCTACATCTTTGGAGAACATAATGTGGTTTTGCTGAGATGGTTAGCATGTAACGACCATTCTGTAAGGAAGAAAAATCACTTGTTTCTTCTAGCGAAGGTTATTCAGAAGACAAAGGGACCTCAGCAAACCCACAGCAGGGTTATAATTAATGAAAACTAAAATGATAAAAAACATTTTCAATTCTTACTTGGACTAACCGTTAACTGAAAAAAAGACAGAAAGAAAGTTTTTATTTTTTGCTAATTCATCAGTTTTGTTTAACTTGAAGGACTAAATAACTAAAAATAAACAATAAAAAAAAATCTGTCACTTAAAATATTGGTTAAATATAAGATAAAATGTAAAAAAATCTTCAACTTATTTTATTTCAGCTAATTTCTCATTTAGTTAAACTAAAAAAATAAAATGAACAAAAACTATATAAAATATTAATATAACAAAAAATTATATAAAACAAATTTTTTTTATAAAAATGACAAAAAAACACACACACAAAAAATTTAAGCAAAATTAAAGGGAAAGTGTATAAATTATAATTAAAGCATATACATAATACATACATATAAAACCTATTATATAGAAAATTATTTTTTATTAAAAATATTTACAAAATTCTATGTATATAAAAGTCAAAGATCTTGATATGAAACAACTGACCAAATTTTATTTTAATTTATAGCACTATCCACGTACTGTATGTTAGAAATGGTCTAATTTATGTCTGTTTTTATTCACCCAAATGCATTTTAGGAGAAACATCTGAGACTGTATGTTAATACCTAAACTAAAGATAACTTAAGAACTTTTTTTTTCTGGATTGGGTTTCGAAGAAAACCAAGAGCATACACCCTATTAGCTATTCTGTAGAAATGATGCATGCACCGTTGAAAATGCTTCTCATTGCATTGTTTAAAAAAAAAAAAAACCTTTGAGTTTTGCATGTGGTTAATACATCAGGACCTTTACTAAACTGGCCTAGCAGCATGTAGTTGTGATGGACTTGTTATGAGGTAGGAAAGCGAGCAGGATTTTTATCTGTCAGTATCACACATTTCACATAGTACAATCTAGTTAAATTAGACAGATGCAATATCTTCAAAGACCATAAACAAAACCAAAACTACGACTCAGAATGCATTCAAATGGCTTACTGATGTATTTAGCACTCAGAGTTTCTCTTTGTAAATGTTTCTAACCAGCTTTGTCCCTCTGCTGTCTCTGGCAGTTATTCAGACCTCATCATCGAGCGGGAAGTTCTCATGCAGAAATACATCCATCTGGTGCAGATCATGGAGACAGAAAAGGTGGCGGCAAATCAGCTGCGGACGCAATTGGAAGACCAGGACACAGAGATCGAGAGGCTGAAGTCAGAGGTCTGTTCATCTTCATCGGTTCTGTCCAGGGTTGCCAGGTCACAGAACAGTTTACACTCCAAAACCCACCCATAAGGAATGAAAACAAGCTCAATTTTTTCAGCGTCCAATCACAGTTGACAGATATTTTGATAAATATATATATCTATATATATATATATATATATATTTATTAATTTTTTGATGATTTTATCTGTAGTAAGTAGTAGTATGACTGTAGTAAACACTCAATTTTCAGTTAAACACAGTTCATTATTAAAATAGTATCTGTGCAATCAAGTCAACAATATCGCTGGAAATTAAATTAACTGTATTCTCTATATCTTAAGTTACTGATATATATATATATATATATATATACTACCAGTTAAAAGTTTGGAAACAGTAAGATTTGTAATATTTTTTAAAGATGTTTTTTTTTTATGTTCATCAAGGCTGCATTTATTTGATCAAAAATACAGGAAAAATAGAATTTATTTCTGTGATGCAATGCTGAATTTCCATCAGTCATTACTCCAGTCTAAAGTGTCACATGATCCTTCATAAATCATTCTTATATGCTGATATATTATTAGAATTATCAATGTTGGCAAAGTTGTGATGGCAAATATTTTTTTGGAAACTGCAATCCCTTTTTTAGGATTCTAATATTCTAATACAAATAAACCTTCCATCAAAAAAAATTAAAAACCCAATTGTACAAGAAAACCCTGGCAACCCTGCTGTGTGTGTATTAACTGTATATTAATATGTGTTCTAGATTGTTGTTCTGAATAAAACAAAAGAGCGAATGGTGCCCTGTCAATCCAATCAAGAGGAAGAAGACTCAGATATCAAGAAAATCAAGAAGGTATATGATTGATGATCTACAGTTATATATGCACCTCATTTACACAGTGATGTTTGTTATGGTGTCTAGTGTGAGAGCAGTCATTAGGGTGTGTTTTCTCGCAGGTGCAGAGCTTCATGCGTGGTTGGCTGTGCAGGAGGAAGTGGAAGATCATTGTGCAGGACTACATCAGCTCACCTCACGCCGAGAGCATGAGAAAGAGAAACCAGATCGTCTTTAACATGGTGGAGGCCGAGACGGAGTACGTGCTCCAGCTCTCCATCCTGGTCAACTGCTTCCTTCGGCCGCTCAGGATGGCAGCCAGCTCCAAAAAACCCCCCATTAGTCACGACGATGTCAGCAGCGTCTTCCTTAATAGGTATAATTCATGTTCTGAGGGTCAGCTTGAAATCAGTTGAGTTCTTGGAGCAATACTGTGGAAGCTTCCACCTCTGAATAGCACACAGAAAATAAGTGTGACTCTTTATCTCACAAATTCAGACTTTCATTTTTTTTTTTTTTTTTTTAGCTATTGCAAGTTTATATTTATCGCAGCTCTAAATTTGTATCTCACAATTCCGACTTGTTTTTCTGAATTGATGTCTTGCTATTCTGATTTTATGTTTCCACCACAAAATAAAAAATGAAAAAGTAATTGTGACTTATTTTCTTGCAATTGCAAGGTTTTATATTGCAGTTCTCACAGTTCTGATTTTTGTCTTGGAATTGGAAGTTTTATATCTGTTAATTTAGTTTCTTTTTTTGTTCGTAAATAAAAAAACGTCAGAATTGTCAGAAAAAAATTCTCAATTAGCCTTTTTATTTATTTTTATTCCCTTTTTCATTTGCGTTCCCTTCCCTTTATTTATTTATTTTTTTTAATAAAAACGAAAAATAAATAAATAAAAAGGCTAAAGTTTTTTTAATCTTAAAATTTCAAAACAAATCTCAAAATTTGAGACATCTGATTAAATATTGCATTTATCTTTTTATTTACTATCTTTTTAGTCTCTGAAAAAAAAATCCAGCCCAAGGCCAACTCAACACCAACTGAAAATTATTATAAACTAGAGCGTTGTTTTTCAATTTCAAAACAAATCACAAAATTATTACTGTTTTTTTCCCTCTGTTTTTATTATTTTTTTCTCTTCTGTTATTTTGTCACTGAATAAAAAATAAAAAAGTAGGAACTTTCTTCCCACTTTTTTTCTCTGCAATATGTTTTTTTTCCATCACAGAATAAGTAATGAAAACCGTAATTGCTAGTAGTTTTTCTCAAAAATATTTTAATCTTGCAATTTTTTTTCTCTATTTGGAAAAAATATATAAATTCACAATTGTAAGATAAAAGTCAGAATTGTGGGATAAAATCAAAAATTACTTTAGCTAGGAATCACTTTTAGTTTTTTATTTCATGATAGAAACAAGCTTTATACAGTTTTTTTGTTTTTTTCAAAACTTTGTCATGCTGTTGATGAAGACAAAATGACTTATTCTGACACCACCAATAAAAATGTAAAACATGCAGCTATCATCTGTTTACAATATACAACTATACGCAACTGCTTTTGAAAGTATTTTTGTCTTTATTTCTAAGCGAGACGATAATGTTTCTCCATGAGATATTCCATCAAGGCTTGAAGGCTCGGATAGCCAACTGGCCAACGTTAGTCTTAGGTAAGTTTATTTATTTCTTTATTTAATTATGCAGACATGCAGTAAAAGGCTTTTTTACTCTCCACACATAGAGTAAAAAAGAACATTATAATAACATCTAATAAGTCAGAATAGAAAATATATGAATAATTTTGCAGGGCCAAGTGTGAATTTTTGAATTTCATTCAGTGCTCATGACCGCTTACATATCACAATGTTCACATGCACACAATGCTGTGGCGTTTCAGCGGATCTCTTCGACATCTTGCTGCCGATGCTGAACATTTATCAGGAGTTTGTGCGAAACCATCAGTACAGTCTGCAGGTTCTGGCCAACTGCAAACAGAACCGGGACTTTGACAAGCTTCTGAAGCAGTATGAAGCAAACGCAGCCTGTGAGGGCCGAATGCTGGAGACCTTCCTCACATACCCCATGTTTCAGGTGAGCCGCTGACCTCTGACCTTTGAGCAGCGAGCGTGAGAGTAACCCATAGTAACACTAGCATACCGCATATCATATTTCATTTAACTGTGGAGTAATTGTGTGTTTTAATAAGATCCCGCGGTACATCATCACCCTTCACGAGCTCCTCGCTCACACGCCTCACGAACATGTGGAGCGCAAGAGTCTGGAGTTCGCCAAATCCAAACTTGAGGAGCTGTCCAAGTGAGTGAAAGCTAAAATAACTTCGAAATAAAGATCCTTCATGTTAAGAAGCATTTTGAGGTGTTTAGGGCTCTTGAGATGCTGTAAGGTTCTTTGAAGATTTTATAGGTTCTTCAGACCAGAATATTGAGTATAACAAAGAACTAGAGAATTAAACGTTCTTCATGCCGTTCTTTTATTAATTCAGATATTAGACCTGAAACATTGTTTGTTTTAATTGAAACCTTTATTTTTAAGAGTGCTTAATTTATGTTTTCTGTTTAATATCAGTTTTAATCAAAATTAAAAATAAATAAATAAATAATAATATTTTAAATACTTTAAATATTAACAAATATTTTAACAAATACATTTGTATTGTTAATTTATTAATATTATAGAAAAGTTTTTTTAATTTATATATAGTATATAAAAATAAATTAATATTAATCCTTTATATATTATTAACAGTTTATATATATATATATATATATATATATATATAGTTTTAAATAATATTAATCCTTTATTTAAAATTACATTAATATTTAATATTATACAATTGAAAATATAGATTTATTACAAAAACATAAATCTTTTATTTGTTTTACCATAAAAATATTTATTTAAAATGCATATGTACTAATTATTTTAAAATGCTGTATTCTAGCTCTTAATTCTTTACCAATTTTTAATATCATCCTAATAAAAGCAGTAAGATGCCACACACTTTTGTGAGGTGATATCAGATTGTTTGCTTTAAGCATGTGGTTATTCTCATATCAAACAGCCTCATTAGTGTAAGTGCTTGCTCTGTGGAAAAAGTGATGCTTTTAAATGCAAACAAGGCTTTTGAATTTTGTTATTAACATTCATGTGACCAAGGCATTGTTCACTCTTTCTCTAAAGTGTAGAATATTTCATGGTTCAGTATTGTCCAATTCACATTTCATTTGGCTACCATTCTTCCAAACACTTTAAAATACACTTACAATCATTTTATTTTCCACCCTGAGATGATAGAGCTGTGTGTTTGTGTATGTACTCTCAGAATGATGCACGATGAAGTGAGTGACACAGAAAACATCCGTAAGAATCTGGCGATCGAGCGGATGATCGTGGAGGGCTGTGATATTCTGCTGGACACCAGTCAGACGTTTGTACGACAGGGTGAGACAGGCTTCATTACAGTCACAGGAATGATTTCAGGACACGTCCTCTTAAATTCTTTTCTCCCCCAATACTTGATAAAGTGAATTCCTTCCTGTTTGTTTCTCAGTGTTCTTCATTACTAGTGCCATTTTCTACAAGTAACTAATTTTTGTTTGTTTGTTATATTTATTTGATGTTTGATTTATTTAAATGATTAAATATTACTGATTTCTGACCTATTTATCATGTTACGGTGAGGACAATTATTTTTATGGGTCTTATCACTTTTGAACGTACCTAAAAACATCAGCTCTCTATTTGAATGTTAAAAATATAAATTAATAAAAAATTAACTTAAATGTATTTATTTACAAATATTTTTTTGTTATAAATTCAGATTATTTTAAATTTAAAATCATAACAATTGTATAATGCATTTTATAAAAGTATTACACACAAAAAAATATGTTATTTAAATAAAAATGTTGATTATTATTTTAATTAACATTATTTCGTTATTATCATTTTTATTTAATATTTGTTTGTAATAAGGTTTATTACTAAAAAAAATATTTCATTTTAAAACAAAAAAACTAGTATAAATATAAATAAATATATTATTAATATATTAATAATATATTAATATTATAATATATTAATATATTATTTTATATATGATAAAAATAAAAGTAAATGTTTTACAATTAATATTATTTCTTTATTTGAAAAAGTGATAAAGCATATTTACAAGCAAACTAAATATTTTATTTGTGTTACAAAATAAAAATGTGTTTATTTAAAATACAAATGTACTATATGTTTGTTGTATATTATTATTATTTCTTTTTTTAAAAAAGTTGAGCATCCTAACCGGAGTCAGTCAGTAGTTTTGTGTGATTGTCTCTGCTCCACCCAAACACTGATCTCATTCAGCTCTGCTCCACACTGACAGCAAGGTGTGAAATGTGCTCTAATGAGATCTAATGTGCCATTTTAATGCATCTCGTCTCACAGAAGAGCGTCTCTGGATGAGACAGCGCTGCCCTCTCTCCCTGAAACACTGTCTTTAATGTTCTTCTTCCTCTGGGTAATTTGATGATGTGTGTGTATGTGCTGTAGGCTCTCTGATTCAGCTGCCCTCCGTGGAGAAGGGTAAACTGAGTAAGGTGCGTCTGGGCTCGCTGACGCTCAGGAAAGAAGCCGAACGCCAGTGTTTTCTGTTCACCAAACACTTCCTCATCTGCACACGCACCTCCGGCGGAAAACTGCACCTGCTCAAAGTGAGTCGAGTGTCTCCGAAGATAATAACAGATCAGCAAAACTGAGAATCAAAGTCATACTTCCAGTTACTTAAGGGACTAGTTCACCCAAAATATGTGTGTGTGCTGGTTTCTGTGGTTTAACGGGACAAAAATGTGTTTAATGACATGGGTATGGGCATGAGGTATCAGAATTTGAAGGTGGTTTATGAGGACGCTGCCGATGTCCCCATAATTCAAAAGGTTTAAAAACATACTATCACGGTGTTTTTTAAAAAAAATTAAAAATGCTCAATGTTTCCTGTGAGGGGTAGGGTTAGGTGTAGCGTTGGTGTAGGGGTCGATAGAAAATAAGGTTTGTACAGTATTAAAACCATTACCCCTATGGAGAGTCTCCGTAAAGCACAAAGTGTGTGTGTATATATATATAATATATTTATATACATGTATGTGTGTGTGTGTGTGTGTGTGTGTGTGTATATGTATATATATATAAAACACTTTGTGGTTTACAATAAATGTATTTAAAATAATACATTTAACTATAATTTTAATTATTTTATTTATTGTAAAATAAAATATACTATAAAATTTGAAATACATATGTATTATTTAAAATATAAATATAAATGTTTTTTTTTTTTTTTCAATTACATTGTTTTTTTAATGTTTAAAATAGACCTGTATTACTTATTTAAAATTAATAGTATTTATTTAAAATTTTAAAAATATTTAATATATATCTGTAAATTTTAATTTAAAATAAATTGTATTATTTAAATATGCATGATTTATTATAAATTATTATTTTTTTAATTATTATATTATTAATTTAAGTATGTGTGTGTATATCTATCTATCTATCTATCTATCTATCTATCTATATATATATATATAGATAGATAGATAGATAAAAATTAAAGTATTTTAATTATTTTAAAATTAGGAAATTATTTATAATAGCTATGTATTATTTTAATTTACGATTATTTCTTTATTGTGAATTAATCAAAAATAAAAATATGCAATTTCTCAAAGTCAGTTGAGTCACCATGAGAATAATAACAGTGATATACATTTCTTAAAAGAATCGTTCACCCTAAAATACTCTTTTTTTTCATCATATATGGCATTGGTCTCTGTTCACCTTTACTGAAAAGAGCAGTTGAGACGCCTGGGTGAATTATTACTTTAACTGTTTCTTGTAAAAGCATAACATTAGTCTAATAAAAGTACCTGTCTTCAACACTCCAGCAGGGAGGCACGTTGTCTCTGATAGAGTGTACGCTTATCGAGGAGCTGGACGCCAATGATGAAGACTGTGAGTGTGATGCCAAACCAACCTTTATTGCCACCATTAAACTTAATACTTAGTACTACTTAGTAGTAAGTGAATCGAGTGAGTTTTGGTTTGTAATCTCCTCAGATAACGCTGCAGGTCAGGGCTTCAGTCATCTGGAGTTTAAGATAGTGGTTGAACCTGCTGATGGTCCGTCGTTTGCAGTGGTTCTGCTCGCTCCATCTCGGCAGGAGAAAGCAGCCTGGACCAGCGACATGAGCCAGGTACAATACATGCCCATTCAAAATAAACCACATACAACCTTTTCTATAAATACAACAACTCATATAAAAAAAAATGCGTGCACAAGAATTAAACGGTGTATTCAAACTCAAAAATGTAGAGATTCAGTCAACCCCAAAGAGCAGAAGTTCACGTTTTCTAGCTCGAAAGCAACATGCATGAAATGCACGAAAGTGAGAAGTTCCCACTATATTTGCATTGACATAAATAGTTTCTCTGACTTTACGGGAAGGTTTTTGAATAATATGAACTGTCTGTTATACACTTTGCCCTAGGGATGAACTGGTATGCAAATTGTGGGTTAATTCTGGTAACTGTCTTTTTGTTTGTTTAGTTTAAATTTTATGTGCTTCAGCTCTTTAAATATAGGCTCTTATATGCTCCCAGTAGCAGCCTAATCAGACGAGTGCTGGTCATTTAAGATGCTAATATTTGCTGCTGATGATTGTTTACCGATATGATGTGCACCCCTAGTTTGTTCATTTTGACTCCTGTTACAGCTGCTAAAACGTGTGTGTGTTTGTGTGTGTGAAGTCACTCCATTCTGTTTTTATTTTTATCCCATTCAGTGCATTGACAACATTCGCTGCAATGGCTTGATGACCAGCGTGTTTGAGGACAACTCCAAAGTCACTGTGCCTCACATGATCAAGTAAAACACAAACACTCCAGTGTCATTATTACTTACATTTATTTATTTATTTATTTATTTTTTTACAGTGACACACTATTCTATTTGATACTGTAAAGTGCTGTGACACAATCTGTATTGCTAAAGGCGCTATATAAATAAAAAGGGGATTTAATGGTTTTTTTTAGTTAGACATTTTAATTAGCGTTTTTTTTTTTTTTTTTTTTTGTAATTGTAGTTAATAGTAATTCTTTTAAGATAGCCTTTTTTGCATATACAAATACATACATATATTTGTTATAAAAACATAAATATTTAGCTTATTTTACAACAATAATGTATGTATTTAACATAAATATGCTTAATTTAAAATTTTAAACACACACAAAAAAATAAGAACATAAAATGTATTTTTTGTTTTAATTTAAAATAGACATTTTTATTACTATTCAGTTAATACTTGTTTATTTTAAATAAAATGTTTATTTATTTTAAAATTACAAATATAAAAACAAATATTTATTATAAGATCTAAATATTTTATTTGTTTTAAAATAAAAATCAATGTATTTTTAAAAAATTCATAACAGTTTTTTTAGTACAACTTTTTTCAGTTAACTGTCCAGATATTCTTTCTAATTTCTTACCTTTTACTTTTACTTTTTTTTTACTTTCATCTAATATTTAGATTTTATTTCATTTCATTGCGTAATTCCAATAAAATTTATTTTTTGTTTTATGTATTTAAAATAGAGATTTATATTAAAATTCAGTAAATACATATTTATTTTAAATCAAATGTTTATTTAATTAAAAATTACAAATATCAAAACAAATATTTATTATAAAATATACATATTTTATTGTTTTAAAATAAAAATTTATATATTTTTTATTATTTTATTATTTATTATTATTATTTCCGCATTGTTTTTTTTAATACAACTTTTTTCTGTTAGCTGTCCAGATATTATTTCTAGTTTCTAAACTTTTTATAATTTTTTTTTCCTAATACAGTATATAGATTTTATTTCATTTCATTGCGTAATTTAGTTTTAATTTTAGTTAACAGACTCACAACACAGAATTGCTCTAGACAAGTTCACCCTATATAACGAATTTATATGTGTCTGCAGGTCTGATGCGCGGCTGCATAAAGACGATGTGGACATCTGCTTCAGTAAGACGCTGAACTCCTGTAAGGTGCCTCAGATCCGTTACGCCAGCGTGGAGAGACTCCTGGAGCGACTGACCGACCTGCGCTTCCTGTCCATCGACTTCCTCAACACCTTCCTCCACACCTACCGCATCTTCACCACTGCCGCGGTTGTGATGGACAAATTGGCCGACATCTACAAGAAACCCTTCACGTCTATACCTGTCAGGTTAGAGTATCTGTTTTGAATTTTTGTTTTTTGCTCCAGTGCAAAGTGACTTGATCATTGCTTTCATCTAAATGTTTTGACATGCACACATTTAAAAAGTATTTTTCATCCTTGCCTGAACACATGCTATTATTTTGATGATTGTGAGACACTCAATCTGAAGCTTATTTTGAGTATGTATTTTGCCTAATAAAGGTTTGGGATTTCTATGATTTTTTTTTTTTTTTTTTAAGAAATTGATACTTTTACTCAGCAAAAATGCATTAAACAAATGAAAAATTACAGTTATTTACTAATAATAGTGTTTTCTAGTAACAGTAATTATAATTATCAAACAGATAATTATATTTGTATTTACAACTGGAGAATTGGCTGCTGAAAATAGAAAATTCTATTGAAAAATACAACAGAAAATACTG
>JAUMHE010000002.1:1982587-1998672 GCA_032359235.1 Enteromius mattozi | reverse complement strand
AAATCTTTTGGAAATAAATTAATTCCAAATAGTAATATTTAAATAAATGATCAAAAGACAAATAAATAAATAAAAATGTCAAAAGCACATTACAAAATTGCAAAAAATAAATAAATAACTGAAAATATAAAAACAAAAGTTAAAAAAATATATATATATAATTTTTTTTCATAGTAAAAATTATAAAACAATATAAATAATACAAAAATAACACTGATGTACAGCATTAAGAGGAAGAAATGACAGATCAGAGAGTTCAATTCTGATTTAATATTAATTAGCATACTTCAGGAGTTTGATGGTCTGTCCTCTGAAGCAGGGCAGACCCGTGTCGAGCATCAACGTCACCAGAGATACAACAGCATCCATGTATGGCCTGAAATAAACGCACATAAAAGATTTTTATAAAGTGCAAAAACAGGCATGACATTTAAAATCTAATTCTAACCAGCTATTGACAAAAAAACTGTGTTGTTACAGTTAGAATGAGATGCTATTATAGCTTTTATGAATATTTAGATAAAATGAATAGAGTGCAAGTCTAAAAGAGAAAATTTTTTAAACGTTTTAGAGGGTCAAATAAACATATATGTTAATGGCCCGGTTTCACAGACAGGTCTTAGCTTAAGCCAGGATTAGGCCATAGTTCAATTAGGACATTTAATTATTTTTTATATACATGCATTAAAAAAGGCATTACTGGTGTGCATCTTAAGACAAAACAAAGGCACTGACATGTTTTAAGATCAGTCAATGCAGGTTTCTTTTAGTTGAAACTGCTCAGATTTACATTTTAGTCTAGGACTAGGGTTAAGCCTTGTCTGTGAAACCAGGGGTATATGTTTAATACAGTTTTTTCTAATTCAATTTTGGTTCAACTAAATGAAAAAGAAAAATGTTAGTAGAAATGCTGCAGTAGGAGTCAAGTAGTTGGCAAATAAAATAATTCAAAGATTTTCTTCATATTTTATTTCATTTCCATTAAATATTTATATTATTTCAAGTAATGAAAATGCTTTATAGTTTCAGTTTTAGTTTTATTTGACAATAAAATCCCTGGAAAGAATAATCCCTATGCAGTCTTATAACATTGGGGTGGTCAGCAGGAGACAGAAGCAACCCACAGAGGGCAGCCAAAATCCTCCCAAATCTTTCCCAGACAGCCTCCTGTGTCCACACGGCTGACCTAATCCATCATCTCTGAGGATGCTGAAATATTGAAGAGCATCCGTCTCACCTTACGGCCAGGTATCCGCGCACACACATCTCCATGAACCATTTAAAGGGAGTGGCCTCCATCTTGCCGCCCATGATCATCACCATCTCATCAGTCAGCTTGATGTCGGGCTCCCAGCCCAGATTACCCCCCGGAGAACTCTCAAACATGAAGCCGAAGTCTAGAAGACACAAAAATACATAAAACACAATCCCACAGTCATTTCAGCCTTTTTTAAAAGTGTTTAAATGCAACAAAAAAAGGAATAACTTAATAATAATTGTAAAAAACAAACAAACTACAATTTATGTTAATTTATTATTTAATAATACAAATTGTTAGCAAATTAAATACATGTATTATTTTAAGTTTAACTTGAGTTTTCACTGCAAGAATGGAATAATTAATGGGTTATAAGATGACAATTTTTCTTGTTTGATGTACTAGATATACTAATAAAAACCATTCAGTAAAAAAGATTGACAAACAAAATTCGCAATCATTTCACTTTTTTAATTAAACTTAAATTTTATAAATTATAATTTAAATGACATTATCTTAAATCTTAAATGTATAATTAAATAGTTAAGTTCATGTAACATTTATTTAATAATTAAAAATGAAGTTAATTTGAGTCTAATTTGAGTTTTTATTGCAAAAATGTGGGGAAAAAATGTTCTGTAGGATTTCGAAAAAAATAAAACAAAACTTGCACTAAATAAAAATGTGAAATGTTGCCTTTGCAACTAACTGAAATAAGTTAAAGATGGAGAAACAAAATAAATAAAATTAAAACTGAACAAACTAAAATACGAAAGAAACAAAACACAAGTTACATAAATGAATTTATGAAATAAAATGCTACCAAAGAATGCAGCATCTTTAAGTGAAGCTAGTTTGGTTGAACCCGACTGACCGATGTGGATGAGATGGCCTTTGCTGTCCAGCATGATGTTGCCGTTGTGTCTGTCTTTGATTTGTAACAGGAAGAGCAGTAGACTGTATGCAGCCATACTGCGGATGAAGTTATAACGAGCCTTAGAGAGAGAGAGAGAGAGATTACACAAGAAATAAATAATCAGCCAGGTCAGCTTTCAGTGCAAAAAACAACTGTCACCTTCTGGAAGGCCAGCGTGGATTCGTCTCCGTACTGGTTCCTGAAGTATTCGTACATGCCAATGTCAGTCTGCCGGCCGAGCTGATCGCGGGACTTACAGTCTGGGATACATTCAATCACCCCACACTGAAAGAACCAAACAGAACATCCAGATCAGCAGGAGTTCAGTGGGTCAGGACCGTGACGTCTGACAGGAAGATAAAACCACACTCACCCCAGGAGCCGTGGCCACCACCCGGTACGGGAACACAAACAGGTCCAGACCCACCAGCTGGAAGATATTCTTGAAGAGACCGATGATCTGGAGGGCCAGCATGTCCTGATACCAGAGAAACAACATTAATAAATCCATTTAATGGGGAATATTAACTCAAAACACCTCAAGGTCAAATTTCACTCCAAAATCAAAATAGCAAAAAACCAAAACACTAAATTACAAAGTATACACTACTGTAAATGGTTTCAGATGCATTATTTTACACTGGAAAGAAAATAATAATAATAAAAATAAAAATATTATATATATATATATATATATATATAAAATTAACATTAACATATCTGATGTAAAACAAATACCAATTATATTTAAATTTAATCTAATTTTAGATCATTTAAATTACTATTAAATTTGATTATTAACCACATTTAAACCAAAATTGGTTAAATATGATGTACAAATGTAATATAATTATAATTTAGTTTTTATTGAAAAATTATATATACATATACATACATACATACACACACACACAATATTATTTCATGAATAATATTTTGTGGGGGTGGGATAAAAAATATCCCCTATGAAATATTATTCATGTATTAATGGAATATTTATGCATGTCACTAAAATTATATAAATTTAGGGGTTTTTTTTGAGTGAAATATAAAACAGACGTAAAAAGGTATTATAACATGTATTTCTATTAAATAAAAAGTCATATATATCTTTATTTTTATTTTTTTTCCCTATTAAAAACTTATTCATGAAATAGTGTCAATGTACAAAATCTTAATGAAACTAAAAATGTCAATTTCTTATTTCTTTCTTTAATTTTGCAGTCATGAGACAGACTTTAGAGATTTCAGGAGATTCCCTCATTTACATTATTAGCATGTTTCTTTTGATACTGACCTGTCTGCAATCATCGCCCACTTTAAAGATGGCCGCCTGCCAGCAGACCCTTTGAGCCGTCTCTGAATTCTCATCACCTTCATCCTGAGAGTCTGACGGGCAGCGCAGACCTGCAGACACACAGGCACAGTCAGACAGAAACTGCACGTATACTGCAACCGCTGCAAGCTGACGGCGTATGAAAGGTCACGAGAGACTCACCCTCTTTCTCCAGCTCGCTAACTCCACACCTCTTCACTTTGAATTTCGCCAGATAAGGTGCTTTGGCAGCGCTGTAAAATCAGGCTAATGTTAATGAGCTCATAAATCACATGTGAAATGTAAACTGATAGCATGTGAACAGGTTTCTGGCATACCTCTGCATGGGTGTTCCTGACTTGTAGTCGATATCCAGGACGATAGCTTCTGGATTGCTTGGCAAATAGCATCCTGATTACAGGGTTAGAAAGGTCATACATGGATAAATTTTAAAAAGACAAATACCCAAGTGATATTTTTAAAGCTCTGTAACTCTTATCACAAATAATTGTACAGATTTATATTAAATTGGCAATCGATTGCTAACCTGGCTGAACTTTGATTTCTGACAGCGCCTTCAGACACGCTCTCTTCCTCTCATCTCCTTTAGGAACAGGCCTGAAAACAAGAGCAGCATGCTTTCATTTCTGGTCCCTTTACTTTTATAGTACATTCAAAATATATTATCTAGTTATAATAATACCTAATAAAACAACAAAATAATTTAAAACGATTAATCACATCCAAAATAAAATATTGTGTGTGTACTGTGTATATTCATTATATTTTTATAAATACACTCACGAATGCATGTAATATATTTTCTATATAAAATATTTATTATATAAATTATATAAATATATACATTACAATACATGTAAATATTTCAGGTTATATACTGTATGTGTGTGTGCGTTTATATGGACATAATAAATATACACAGTAAAAACAAACATATGTTTTGTAAACAAAACTTGAATTTTTTAATGCAATTAATCACAATGAATCGATTAGACAGCACTAGTAATTTCTAATTCATTCCTCTTAATTTTATGGCAAAATATGACCTGGGCTCAACAGGTTTCATCAGATTCACCCGTTACTAAATAATTAATCCTTAATTAAATAATTTTTGTGTTACATTTTAAACTATTTTTTTTTTTTAATTAATTTCTAAAATGAAATTTGCTTCGAGATTTGGTTTAGGCGATTTGAAACAGGCCTGGAAAACAAGTTACATTAAGCTGTAGCTATAAAAATTAGAGCAGAAATTGCTATTTGTGAGTTAAAAAAAACGCAAATCTTGCAAATCACAATTGACTGCAGGCATCAAAATAAAATACATTTTTTAGTGTTTTATTTGAACTTTTTATTTCAGACTTTAAAGTTTAATTTGACATTTCAACTCCAAAACCTATTTTAAATAAAAAAAAAATATTTTAAAATATATTCTTGATGTATAACACAATTCCAGAATGCAAAAAAATAAAATGAAAAAATAATAATAAAAAAATCAGTAAATTAATAACGGCAGATGGAGTTAAAAGAAAATCTATTTCTAATAGCTCCTTTATGTAGCTCAATTTCAGTTAGACGTCACCTAGGAAAGCAACTGCCTTTGTAGGTGGTCAGTATAGAGGCAGCTCACTAGCTCAGATGTGGTGGAAATATCATTAGACATACTTGATAATGGCGGAGACATTGGTGATCTTGTTGAAGAAGTCAAACTCGCGCTGGTAGAAGTCTTTAGCGGGGCCTGACAGAGAGTGTGTGATCTCCTCCACCATCTGCTCCAGAAGCTCACCGATGTCCGCTGAAGCACAACACAAACACAGCACCTCATAAAAACTCTTGACATTTCACACAATCACATCTAATATCATTCTAAACATAATGGGTTACCATAAATGTTTTACATGACCTCTTTCTGGTCACCACTGTATGAAATGCCATTGGAGCATGAAAAATAATCGACAGGTCTCCCACATTTGACTTCTTCTAAAGAGCATCAGCATTCATGTTTCCACTGATAGATTTCACGTGATGTCACACCCTTAAAGAAACGCCCCTCTGGCGGGCAAACAAAGCTTTGCTTCACTGACCGCCAGTCATTTATACGCAGTTGGCATTAAGTAGTAATGTAGTAAAACGCAGACATTAAGAAGGTGAAATTCAGTAAACACCTTAAATATATTTTAAATATATTACGCCACTTTAAGTGTTTCTACAACGTTTTGTCACACTGTTTAATGATTAAAATATTGTCGCGGGAGCTTGATAATTATGCAAATGGGCAAATCTTACATTTTATACACATATCTTTGCTTTATAGTTTTGAGAGGTGACCTAAATATTTGCGGCTGTGAAACAGAGGGTAAATTGACAGGTTTTTGCTGCAGTTCTGTGGATGTTTTGCCCTCCAGGTCTTCAAACTGGTCATGTGACTGAGATTATTATGTACAATCCATAGTTTTCAGAGTCTTACTTATCAGTAAACATTAATTTTGATTCCGCACACTGCCATTTATAAATAAATGTTTCTGAAACTCTCCTCTCCCTACCAAGGCTGCACCTATTTGATCAAAATCACAGCAAAAACAATAATACTGTGAAAAATTATTACAATTTAAATACATTTTTTTAAATGTTTTTTTTTTTTTTTAAGTATATGGTAAAATGTAATTTATTGCTGTGATCAAAGCATCATTACTTCAGTTCTCAGTGTCACATGATCCTTCAGAAATCAATCTAATATGATCATTTGCTCCTCACGAAACATTTCTGATTATTATCAGTCTAGAAAACAGTTGTGCTGCTTCATATTTTTGTGGAAACTTTGATAAAGTTTATTTTTCAGGATTCTTTAATAAATAAAATGTTTAAAACAGCAGCATTTATTTGAAATAGAACATTATGAATGGTTTGACTGTAACTTTCGATCAATTTAATGCATCCATGATGTAAGAAAGTAGCAACTTTTAATAATAACTCATGGACTCCAAACCTTTGAACAATAGTGTCTAGTTCACAAAAGTGTACTATTTTAACTACAGCAAGTAACTGGATGCATTCAGACTGAATTGTACAGCAGGTTTACGTACGATCTTTCTGATGGCCCTCCTCGTCCAGATAGATGTTGGTCTTCATGTTCCAGATGAACTGATGAGCTAGGAGCTGGGACTTCTGTGCAGCCCAAAGGATGTACTCACGCACATAACCCATCTGTCAAAAATGCCAGCAAAGACGTTAATACCAGCCCAGGGCTGTGTGAGTCAGATGAAACCGCTGTTGTGTTAAGAAAAAGGGTTCAGGAAAGGTCAGAGTTCACTCTTCCTCACCTTGTCATACCGCAGAGCTTGAACGATTTGAGGAATGTAGAACAAAATAGCGTCCTGTAAGACAAACGCAAGTCAGAAATCACAGAAACATAATGGACCTCTTCCTTACAATAGGAATAAAACAAGATGGGGATCACTATTGTAACACATTTGTGGAGCTTCAATCATAAACACCCTTCAGAGATACTCCCTTTGTGTTTCACAGAAGAAAGAAAGCCATACGGGTTTAAAACAATACAAGTGTCATTTTTTTACGTGATCAAAAATGTGAAAATCTAATCACGTCAGTGGAAACTGTAGCTAAATGCATAAATGCTGACAAATATTTGACAATGAGTGACAGCAAGTTAATGGCTCAGCTGAAGCAGGAAATTTTAAAAGTATGATTTCTAGGCCTGGAGTAATCAAGGGAATTAATATTAAAAATATTAAAATGTCAATGAAAAATGTTATAATGAATCCATTTTTATTTTGTAGATATATTAAGCTTTTATTTATATATATATATATATAAATATATGTAAAAAATCATTGGAATTAATATTGAAAATATTTTCAAAATGCTACAATGTTAAAGAAAGTTTTCCAGTTACATCAGCTTTAAGATATTTTATTGGGCAAAAACTGCTATTTGAAAAACGTGATTTCTACATCCGAAGAAGTCATGGGAAGTCAAGGATTTTTCACTTTTTTTCTAGTTATGTCAAACTAAAATATTTTACTAGGTAAAAATTTCAATTTTAAATGTGTGATTTCTAGACCTGGAAAAGTCATGGGAATTAATATTAACAATTCAAGGAAATGTTTAGAATTAATAATTTTTCTACTCTCTCTCTAAATTATATGATAGGTAGAAACAAATAAACAAACAAAAAATAAATAAGAAAATGTAATTACAAATTACTTGAAAAGTCAATGAAATTCACTGGTAATAAAAAGGGTAAACCCTAACCAACATTTTGTGATCAAACTTATTATGGAATTTAATAATTTGAATAATTGATTAAACTATTTTTATGAACAATTATCACTATAAATTAAGAGTTTATATGCAAAAACAGATAACTCAGTTTTTGAAAATGTTCAAAAATCATGGTTTTTATTGTGTTAACTAGTAGTTGTAGTAATTTTGTACCTAATCAGAATAACCCAACTGCAGTTTGACTGAGACTAATTGGAAGGCACAACGAAAAACTCTTGAAAATGATTGGTTTTTGCAAATGAACTCTTCAAATGTAATTTTTTAATATTTATATAAATATTAAAATATTTATTTAAATAAAATTTGAATTGTCACTCCTATTTTACGTGAAAAAAAAAGTTTGAAAACGAGCTTTGTCATTGCAGCAGTGAAATAAAGTCTTGGCAATGGGGGTTTAGGAGGGAGAAAGGTTAAGAACGGTTGTTGTAGAGGCAAAGACAGAGACAGTAGCGCCGCCCTGCTGGTACGTACAGGAGGGAAGGAGCGCAGGACTTTGACTCCATACTGAGCTGTAAGCGGATGAGGAGGGTACATGCTGGAGAAGTACGAGAGGCCGGTGGGAGGATCTGCAGGAGCCCAGCACAGGATGTGGCTCAGCTCTGGAGAATCAGCATCAATGGTGTGCCACGTCACCAGGAACTATGGGGAAAAAATATGCAACATTGAGAGTGACTTTTAGCACGTAGTGGTACATTATGTCCTGTTGTGGTACAACGGCTCTAACCTTCACGGCCTCCGGCACGTCGCTGACAGCACCAGGATCCAGTCGAACCAGACGAGTCACTTCAGCAACAATGGCGTCTGCATTTTTGAATCTACAAAGCAAGAAAAAGAGGAAAATACATGGCATCAAAACATGAGCTTTGCACCAAAACCTCCAAACTGAACTGAAACTTCTTTTGCCAGCCAATTTGTGCAATACTAATACACAAAAAATTATAGTCCATTCCTAATCATAACTCTCAGGTTTTATTTTATTTAATCTGATTAAATAGCAGAATATTGCAATGATTATCAATACAGATTTTATTTGGCTTTTATTAGCACAAACAAAAAACAAAATTAAAATAAAATAAAACAATTAAAAAAATTTCTGCCGTTCAATTAAAATAACTATTTCTCACTGAACTCATCACACTGCATTTTTGGATTACTTGCTGCACATATGTCTCCTAAAACAAATAGCTAAAGTTGCCTTAAAACTGGTTAAAATTACATGCCTTAAAAAGGTAGCAAAACAGCCTTTTTTATATACATTTTTTAAATTCTTTCATTAATGATTCTCATTTAATTTTCAGTAACATAATACTGAAATTATTCCAGATTTATTTGGCCATTGATGTTTTTAACTCAACAAAGTGGAAAACTGACCTTTAAAATAAACTTCTGTGTTTTTTAAAATGTCAGTGCACTTTTGAATAAAAAATTAAATCAAATAAATAATTAAATAATTAAATGCAATTTTTGTAAATAATTTATTTGCCTAAAAATGTAAGTGCACTTTTGACTAATATAATGTATTTTACCATATAAGAGTAAGAATTTTGTTTGAGAAAAATGTGCTTGTCATTTAAATAAAACGTCACTGGAAAAAAGTCCTAATGGTTTGACTATTTGAGCTGATTTGAGTTAGAGTGTTAAATAGATTTTTTCCCTTAATTCGACACAGTGGATTCTGGGGCTACCTTCTGCACAAAGGATACATGCCTGAAAAACTACTAAAGGGTGGACAGCTCACTACAGTCTGGAACAGAGCTACATCCTCGTACCTTGCCGGAAGCTGCATGGCCAGATACGGAGCAATACTCCAGGCCAAGTTAACGTTGTCCTTCCACTGTTTCTCACTCAGGTTGATGTATTTGGATCTCCAGTTGGAGATGCTGGTCTCTACCGATTGCTCTGTGGCGATGGCCAGCTCCTGCGTTGATAGCGGGTTGTACCAAGTGGTCAGTCGCTCAATCTCACTGGCCTGTAAAGTAAGCACAGAGACACTCAAGACACAGGAGTGTATTCGTTTAACAGGAACCAGGCAGAGGAAAAAGCGTCCCTACCAGTAAGGCCAACAGTAACGTCCTGCGCTTCATGTAGTACTTGTGCAACTGGGTGCCTCTGTTGCTCTTTTTGGACATGCCTATAGTGAAACAAAAACAACAGAAGACATAGTAACAGCTGCACGAGGACTAACCATTAAACATGCTGGATTAAACACTTCAACTAATCAACTAATCTAGCTGGTTAACAAGTAGATCTGGTTCTACACTGGGAACAGTGTTATTTTTGTATAATATTATAGTTTAAATAAATAATTTGAAATTGTTTTTACCAGTTTTCCATTTTCAAATTACAACTTTTTTGCTGATAAACAGAACAACCAAAATCTTATAATTATCTTTATTATACTTAAATTTATTTTCTAGCTATGTCAAGCTCAAAAATATTTTGAGTATATTGCTATTTGTGAGTAAAAAAAAAAAAAAAAAATAGAATTTACTGGTAATAAAAAGTTGAAACCCTAAAAAAAAAATAGTTATTTAATTATTCAAAATATTATTATAAATTAATCTCTCTCTGTATGTATAATAAAATAAAAAATGCAAAAAACAGCTTTACATTAAATACTATGTAAGTAATAGTTTTTTTTAAAACTTGAATTTGTTTGTTTTTTGGTTTTCTCTTATATGATGGGTGTTCTTGCTCTATTTTAACTCTTTAAAACACAACACTGACAGTGTAAGATGTTCAAAAAACAAGCAATCAGTGACACAACAGCAACCAGTAGCTCAGAAAGCATTCAGTTCTGACCCTTAACAATCAGGGAGATCACTGCATTAGCAGATGCACATTGACTAAACAGATTAAACCATTAAAACGAATCAGGGTCAAAGAGCTGCAGTGTGTTTGGGTGATACCTGATTTCTTGGAGGTGGTGGACATCCCGCTGGACAGGGGGTAGGTGTTAATCCAGCCTTGAGCGCTCTGCTGGCGGGAACCTACGGTCATGTCCATGTTGTTCCTCGGGTCAGTAGCGTTCATCACAGACAAACTGTTCAGGGATGGATCCTGGTTGTCTGTGAGAGGAAACTTTATTAAGCGAAGGACTTTGCAGAATTTCATTCTCCTCTCTGGTACCTACACTATCAGAGTGATTCTCATTAAGAATGTGAGCAGATCATAATTTACCCCAAAATCAGAAGAAAAAAAAGCCATGTGTGTAAAGAAAATCAATTCAATTTATTATTTAGATTTTTACTGCATTATGACAATATTTTCATGATATTTTCACATGTAACCGAAACTGTCATTACTGTAATATATCACGATTGTTTTTATTATTCTCATTTTTCTTTCATTAATGCATCTCATACAATTTTTATTTAATAATATTCTAGATAATATTAGGCTATTGATATGACTGGAATGAAATAAATATATATGTAAAATAATACCTAACATACAATTATAATACATATTATTTTGTATTATGTATTTTATATTATATGCACAAAAAGTAATTAAATGAACTTAATTTAAGGAATTTTTTGATATTGTGTGGGAAAATGTGCACTATATATATATATATATATGAACGGTTTTTCTTGAAAATGTGTGGAAAAATGTGAATAACTGTCATGAAAAAACCCTAATAAATAAATAAATAATTAATTCATTACAACAATTGTGATAAAAGAAAATTAATTGTTTTGTGCAAATGTGCACTTTTAATAACAATAAAAAAAAAAATTATATATATATATATATATAATATAAATATAAATAAAGGCCCTAAGATGGCTTTCAGCTCCCCCAGTGAAAAAACGAAAACCATATATTTTTATATTTATTTCTTCTGATTTAGGGGTGAAATATGACCTGGACATGTTCCTGACTGGTTCTGTGAGATTCACTCATTATTTATAAATGAACGCTCTTCTTTTATCCCCTTTCCAACTTTCTCCTTTTACTATTTTGTTCCATCATTCCAGCACTTTTTCTCCTTCCCCTTTCCCATTAGCTTCAATAAATTATTAACACACTGCATCCGAGGAACAGAAGCCTGCAAATGATACATTCGACGAGTAAATACCAAGCGAAGCAACTGATTTGTGGTGCGGTCTGGCGATGTAGCACATCACACGATGGAGAGGCTTTAAGGGACGAATGAAGTCTCAATTAGTTCTCTGATATTGAAATGATCATGCATTTTACATGAGAGCGCTAATGTTCTGATGAGATCATGTTTTCTACAATGGAGAGAGAAGGGTGGTGGCGGTTCAGGCGGGGAGAGACGGGACGGACGCATTTGTCAATTTGCGCTTGGGCGACAAATTGAGAAATTCGGCCGTCTGGATGATTGCCGTGCATTTTTTTAGTACAGGTTTCAAATTTGCGGCCATGCAAATTTGAACCGCATAAACATGCTCCTGCTGCACTGTAGTTGCACAGTCGTAGCAAGAGAGGCTTACTTAATATCGATATCGGAGAAGTGCTGGAAACGATAAGCGATCCGAAAATCCCGGCAGATAGGGAGCTTTGAGGGGGATTGGCGCCAAGCTCACCAGGTGGCACGAGCTGACTAGCAGCTAGGTACTTCTTATCGGAGAGGATGTTGGCGTAGAAGCGGATCATGATGCTGATGTCCTCGCGCAGACGCTTGTCTCCCTGGGTGGGGAACTTTGATGCCACACTGAGACAAAAAACAAAAGAACAGATCCATTTTATTTACTAAGGACACAAGGAGCCAAATACCTGCTGGAAGTCTTTAAAGGGGTCATATGATGTTGCTTAAAAGAACATTATTTTGTGTATTTGGTGTAATGCAATGCGTCTCCAGAACAGGGCGCCTGCAGCAACACTACAGCGAGAAAAATAGCTCTTTAATCTTTGAGCAAACATTTGGGCGGTGTTTGAAAATAAACCCACTCTTTGATGTAGAAAAGTGGGGTGTGTTTAAACGAGCCATTTTAGGGGGGTGTGGACAAGTCAAAAAAATTTAATAAAGAATATCTCTTTGGTTTTGAAACTTTAGAGATCTCATCTATGCACTAACAGCTTGTAAAATTTTAAAATCGCATTATATGACCCCTTAAATGGATAGCTCAACTCATTAACCAAAACAACACTGTCATTACATGCTAGAAAATAAACAGTATGAAGTACCTGAAATAATCAAAGGCGGTGGAGTAAATCTTTTCACGTAGGACGTTACGGATGGTGGCATTGGTCACTACGTCAGAATGCAGGAGGGCAAGTCCAAGCGTTAACAACCTGAATGCAGAGAAACATTGTAAAATTCTATGGTTTTCTTCTTTGTGTCAACCAGGGTTATTGTAGTCAACTAAACATACAATTAAAACTAAATCTAAAAAATAAACTAAGCGTTAATAAAATAAACTTTACAATAAGGTGTCATTTGTTACCAATAGTTAATGTATTAACTAACATGAACAAACAATGGACAATGCATTTATTACACTATTTATTAATATTTGTTTATGTTAATGAAAATACAGTTTATTCACGTTAGTTCACAGTGCATTAACTAATGTTAACAAACACAGCTTTTAATTTTAATAATGCATTAGTAAATGCTGAAATTATCATTAACTAAGATTAATAAATGCTCTAGAAGTATTGTTCGTTCTTAGTTCATGTCTACTAACGTTGTTAACTGATGTTAACGAACTAAACTTACTCTAAAGTGTTACCCATTCAATGAAATAAAATAAATGTATTTTTCACTGCTAGTTCCCAAATTACTATTTCTCATATTCACTTTGAGTCGATGTACTAAAATAAAAAAAACAAAAGAAACACAATAACTACTAAAAACAACAACAGTGTGACTAAAAGTTTGACTGAACTTAAAATGAAAACAGATTTAACATTTAAAATACTTTTTGTGAAAATATCCATAATTGTCACGAAAAATAAAAAACTGCAAAAATGACCTAAAATAGCTCTACACTTTTCTTATGTAAAATGCACTTTTATATTGCTTTCTTCTCAATTAGGGGTGAAATACGACTTGGACGTGTTTTTTGACAATTTCCTTGTGTTTCACAGATTAAGTGGTTGATAAATTAGAATTTATTTTAATTCATGTTTACCCATTTATGTTGAATCGAATGTGAATTTTTAAGCAGGAAAACGGAAACAGTATTTTTAGTTAAAGGTACTTCAATTACCTTTATTTACAACTTTGAAAAACTTTTTTTTTTTACTTTTTTTACAAAGAAGTCTTCTTGCTAACCTGAAGCGCGGTCCAATGGCAGCCACGTGGCGGTTTAGGCTGCTTTTTGGGCTGCCAACATTAAGACACAGAGACCTCTGCAGAAGACTGCCGAAAATCTCCACCTGATCCGCACTGCTGTACTTGGCGATCTCAAAACGCTGGACCAGAAACTAGACAAAATGAAAAACAACTAACTTAAATGTGTTTTGTTTTTTTTAAATTACAAACATTTTATCTGTCACAACAAATTAAATCAAGCTATTTACTAAAACACAGCATTTATGTAGCAATGAGAAGTAAAAAGTTTATTGATGCAATTACACAAGAACGACCCTTATCATAACAGAGGAGAGAGAAATTTCCTCACAAGGAGTCTTCAGGGTATTTGAGATGTGTATCGTAAGGAGTTTTCTGAAGGGTAAACCCACAGCTATGAAAATGCCTATAAGCTTGGACGGATAAACAGGGTAACAGGAAGTAACCTCAATCCAGATGTAGTGGGGCGTGACGTCGGGCGGGCAGGGGACGGGCTGGCTTTCCTCTGAAGCTGCCAGAGGATCCGCCTCCACCTGGGCGTCCGAGAACAGCCCCATCTTCAGCTCGACGGTCATCTGCCACGCACCTGCCATCTCTCGCATGAACTGACCCCAGAACAGAGGAGAATTTAGTGGAAACTAGCAAAAAGCACCAAAAAATCTGCATAGCTAAGATATGCATGTAACATGTGGAAACATTATATAACAGCACAGATTTAGGCTTCATCATGAACAGAATACAAAACATTTGCACATGTAAAAGTCTTATACAGTACACATCGTTAGACTTTTACATGTGCAAATGTTGTTGTTATTAATGCAATAATATATATATAGTATTTACTTGCCTTTTAACCTGCCTTATTATTACTGGAATAATTACACAAACACATTTATGTATATATTTAAGAAAAATATGTTATGTTTATATATTAAATCTATTTATATACACAATATAAAATATAAAAATATTTTCAAAACAATACTGTATGTGTGCGTATTTATATACAGATAATAAATAAACACAGTAAACACACACACACACATAAATAAATATATACACATACATATGTGTGTGTAAATAAGAACTTTTGTTTTGGATACGATTAATCCTTTGACAGCATTATTTTTAGCATATTTACATTTAATTTGGGTTTTAGGAGCCATAAAGATTTTAGTGATATTGGCAAGCAATTGACAAAATATTGGTATTATGACAGCTTCACATATACATGTGTGTATCATACCGGAACTTCAACCCCTGTCCTTGCAGCCAGGAGCCATTCCCAGCAGGCAATAGCTGTTTCCATGCCATTCTCAGTGAACATCTTTAATGGAGACCAGCACAGGTGATGCAGCAGCTGAGGGTCCCATTCTACACAACAAACACAACATATCTTATACAACAATCTTATCCTGTTATCTATGAAAAACTACAACATACTGTGAAATTAAACTTAATTTGTGGTATATTTCAGTGTTTCGTTATGCTGTTTATCTTTATTGCATTTTAAAGGCATGAAGATGTACTGTTGGCGTATGGCTCGCAATGAAGTAACATGCCTTTGGAGCTGATCAGCAGTGCTGCCATTTTGAACATGGCTTCAGTGAAGGCTTCCGGCTGGCCTCCGTCCAGAGCTTCACTCATCTGCCGAATCATCAGCTTATTCAAATCTGACGTGCTCCGCGTGGCCTCAGAGAAATGGATCATCCCAGCCACCTGCATACGAGACACGTGAGGAGTTAAGACTCTGAGCTCCTTTCATAAAATAGCCAGCAGTCTCTGCTTTATTATTCAGCATTACCTCCCCAGCATAGCGGTTTCTCAGGTTGAGGGAGGCCATGAAGTTGGAGTAGTCTTTCTTCACACATGCTGGCCTCTCGGTGAGCTGAGTGGTCTGTAACAGGGATTTTATAATTAATGAAAATTAAAAGCATAATATATATATATATATATATATATATATATACTAGAAAAAATAAAATATATACTTTTTTTTTTTTAGTAA